>CAUYUJ010002590.1:37500-50000 GCA_963575745.1 Prorocentrum cordatum | reverse complement strand
GCAGACCTGCGCGGAGCCACTGCCTCTGGCACAGTCTCCGGCTTTCTCCCCCCTGGCGCGGACGCCCTGGCCGCCCCCGGCAATCCTCTCCCCGCGCAGACTCCCGGCTCCTCCACAGCCACCTCTGCGTCGCCCGACGCAGCCGCGTGCCCCCCCGCTTTGCCGCGGCCTTTGCCGCCCGCACGCAGCTTCGCAAGGCCGCCCCACCTCGCGCATCTCTCCCAGCGGCACCATCGTTCCCTCCGCCAACGTCCCCAGACTCTACCGCGCCATTGGCGCCGCCACCCAGCCTCGTCTCGGCGCGACCACCGACTCCGTCGCCAGCGGAGGCGCAGCCCGCGCCAGACGGCGACGCCGCCCTCTTCCTCCGCGCGCGCCTCGCTGCGGAATGCGGCGCAGCCCCGACGGGCGAGCCCGCGGCCCACCCCCCTCCACCCCCTCCTCCACCTCCTCGCACACCTCCCCCTCCTCGTCCCGCACCTCCCCCTCCTCCTCCCCCCCCCCTCCTCCGCCGCGCACAGAGCCCAACCCCGCAGCGACCCCGCCGCTCGCGCCCGGGCCGCCCGCCGCGCCCACGGCACGCGCGGCGCCGAGCACCCCGCCCTTCGCCGTCGCCGCGCCACTCCCGGCGACCCCGCCGGCATCGACGCCGCGCATCTCCCCGGACGGCGAAGCCGGAGTCTTCCGCCGCACGCGCCTGGCCGTGGCCGGCGAGCTGAGGACACCATCGCCCCCTTCGCGCTCCGGCGTAAGCGGGGCACCCGCCCGGACCGGCACCGGCGCCCGCACGCTCGACCCCGCCTCGCTCTCCGCCGCGACCTCTGCAGGCTGCCGCCCCGCAGCGCGGCAACGCGCGCCGAGACCCGAGGCGCTCGCGCCGCCGGCGCCACCGCCACCGACGCCAGTCACCTCACTCCCGCCAGCTCCCACACCCCCGATGCCTGCCCCGCCCCCCCCTCCACCGCTCTGCTCATCTGGCGCCCCGCCAACCCCTGGTGCCCCCGCGTCGGCGCTCTGCCCCTGACTGCGCCCCATGCGACAGTACACCGCCATGTACGCCTCCTTCGGCTTCACGTGCGCCGGCTCGCCTCGCATCCTGCGCGGCGGCTTGTCGTCGTCAAACAAAACGTAGCCCCCGTCAGGGACGCGGCACAACGTCGTATAGTGACCGGTATGCACTGTTTGCCCATTGTGGTACACAACGCCAACCAGCTGCATCTGGGGAAGCCCATGCAGCCTCAGTTGCTCTTCGACCCACACGGGCTGCCGCGCCTCATGGCCCCTCCTCAATTGAACCACCAAAACGCGCGGCACGCCCGTGAGTCGCGTCTGCTGGTCGTGCCAAACCCGGTCGGCATCCGCGCGGCAACACGCTGGGCAGCTCTTCTCAACTTGTTCAGGCGCGCAAAAGTCGGAGTACATTTCCGACAACATCATCGGCCCGCCGGGCCGCGCGTGGACCCGCAGCTTCAGAACATCCTCCGCCTCGTACGAGACGGACAAGTGCCCGCACTGACGGCATTTCTGCCGCTTCTCCATCACAAACCCGAACATCCGATCCACGTGCGTCACGCGCATGTTCGTCGCACGAATGCTCTCGGGGTCCCACGACGCAAAGCGTCCGGCCAACTCCTCTCCGCGGCGCGCAGCCGACATCAGCTTACCCCAATACGCAAACACATCATGCTGCTGCCACTCGTTGTCGAACTCACTGGGCTGCCCGAGGAAAACGTCCTCGCTATCAACATTCGTTCGCCGCCGCACGCTCACGGGTCCGCCCTGCCAGCGTCGCGACACCAACTGATTGTGCGTGTCCCACATCCCGCAGACGCAGCAACGCCCACTGGCCCTCTCCTCGCAATCGCCCTCCGCGTGCCATCGAAGCCACTCCCAGACGGCAGGCGTCCGCAGCATCAGCTGCGTCACGCTGACCACGTAGCAAGAATGCCCAGGCCGCGGCATCCCACGGACGGGCACGCTACTCACGCTGTCCCACGAAGCCGCGCGAATACCATCCACGCGAGGCACGTCCATCTCTCCAGGGCTCGGCGGAGGCTGAGCCGGGCGCTCCGACGCGAACAAACTCTGCGGCCCGAACGCCGCGGACACCAGCTCTTCCCGACGGCGCTGTCTTCGGGCTGCCTCGCGTTGCTGCGTTCGCAAGTACGCCTCCCGGTTTCGGTCCTGCGCCTGCTGCCTCGCCAAGGCCGCAGCCTCCCGCCCCTGCTGCAACCGATTCTGGACCTCGGCACCCTCCAGCCGGTGCGACCGATCGCGCGTCGCCTGGAGCGCGAGCCGGCAGCGTTGCGCCAGGGCCCTCATCTTATGCTCGCGAGAACCGAAGCACGCGTGGGCACGCACATACCCGAACAGCCCAAAGTGGTCTGACACATGGAATTCGCAGCCCTCGAAGAACACTTTCCCCTTCCCTACCAAATGCACCTCCGCCCAAAGCTCCGCCCCGAACATGACCCGGTCCCGTCTCTGTCCGACAGCCCCCCTCTCGCCGAGACCCGAGTAAAACTTGTTCCCGGGGCAGCCCCAAGAACGACCCTCGTACCAGGTGTCCTTCAAACGCAGCTGCTCCACAGCGGCCTGCACCTGGGAGTCCGTGCTGTTCATGTCGCCCACAATGAGCAGCCGGTCGCAACCTTCCGCGCAAGTCCTCGTAATCTTCCGAAGTATCGCGTGACGCCGCTCCCATGCCGCACCCGCGGGCAAGTGGACCGCGGCCACGTTCACCCACCCCGCGCCGCCCGCGCCCCCGCCTACGGGAACTTCGACCCGGCACAGCACGCACGGGTCCTCCCCTGACAAAGCCTTGCCTTCCGCGCGCAGACCGCGCCTCACGTACAGGTGCACGTACCCCCTGGACTCGTGCGCATGGGCCACGCCAACCAATTGGAATTCCGCCTCCAGCTCCTTGTACGCCTCCTCGCCCTCGCATTCCTGCAGAGCAACGACATCAACCCCGCGCGCCTGCCTCCAACGGAGCACTTCGCCCAGGACCGCCGCGCGCTGGTCGCGGTCGCTCCAGGAGGGCGGCGCCACGGCCGAGCGATGCCCACCAGCGATATTCCACGTGGCAAACGACAACGTCGACGCGCCCTCCAGGCCCTCCTCTTCGCCAGCCTCACCCGCCGCTTCCCCTGGCACAGCCGCCCTCGGCAAGCTCGCGCCCGTCGCGCTGGGCGCCGAAGCACCCGCGCGAGGCACGACGCCGAACGCGCCCAGAACGTCGCGGCATTCCTGCTCCGAAAGCAACAACTCCATGACATCCCGCGCCCCCCGCGCGCCGACGCCCGCCCGGAACGACGCGAACGCGCCCCGCAGCACGCGACACACGTCAGGCACGAAGGACTCCGCCGACGCATCCAGCACGCCCGCATTCGCCAGGCGCCCGACACGGCCCAGCAGAAGCCCGAGCGCGCAGGCGATCCTCTGCGAAGGAACACGAACGCGCGGCGCGTCCCCGAACTCCACCGCCGGCGGGCGCCGCCCAGCACTGGCACCGAGCGGTCGCAGCAGTGCGTCGATATTCCGGGCGATTCGCCCTGCCACGTCCTCCCTGCGGGCCCGATCGTGCACGCGCACTGCGAGAGACTCGGCTCGCCCGAGCGCCTCCCCCGGCCGACCAGACGTAACACTCACAAACATCCAATCCTGCGCGACACCAGATCCGCTCAGTGGGTCCACGGCGACGACCATTAGCAACTCCTGCTTGTCACTCACGGAGTTCGCATCCCACACGCTCGTCCAATTGTGCGCAATCCGGGCAAAATGCTCCGGGGTCTCCTCCGCACCAACGTGCCGGCCTACCTTTGCCGAAGCCACAGTCGTCGGCAGCCCCAACCCCGCGCACAACTGCCTCGCCACCTTCAAGAAGAACTCCAGCGCCTGGCCCTCCAGCCTGCCCTCTGCCAGCGCGCTCTCCGCTCGCACGTTCACGACCCACTTGTCCATGCGCAGCGCGCAGCCACCACGGACGTCCCCGAACGCGTCCTTCATCCTCTTCGCCGCCTTATCCAAACTCTTATGCAGGCGCGGGGGCACCAGCGCGCCCATGGCCTCCTTCACGGCGCTCATATGCAGCGGGCCCATGCTCGGAGCCACGGAATCGAACACTCGCTCATCCCACGCCCCAGACGCCTCCCACCGCTCCACAATCAAGTCGACCACGCCGCGCAGGAACCCCTCCCTGTCACCCGAACCCGAAGACTCATGCGTCAGGCGCCCGGCAGCAGCCGTCAGACGTTCGCGCAAATCCTCCCGGGACGCACAAGCAGCGAGGGCACCGACATCAACAAGCAGATCCCGCGCGGCGCCCTTCTCCTCCCGCGTCGCGAAGCGCACCCGCCTCCGGTCCAGAAGCCTTTCGGCCACGGCACGGAGGCGCCGCGCCGCGACGTCGTCCTCTCCAGCCTCGGCAGCAACGGCGCTGTCGAGCTCGGACGCGAAAGGCGGCCCCTCCTCACCCCACAGCCATGTGTCCTCATCCACCACTCTGCCCGCCCCTCTCAACCTCTCCGCCTGAGCCGCGGCAACGGTCTTCAAACGACCCAGCAAGAGGCAAGGCTTCGAGGCAAGGCAGCGCGGCGCGACGCGCGCCCCTCCGCGCCCTCTGCCGCTCGCGACGCCGCCAGGTCTGCCTCCGCCAGCGGCCCGGCACCATCGAGGCGCACGAGCTCCGCGTCGAGCGCCGCGCGCACCTCGCCCGGCAGCGCCACGTCGTCCTCCGAGGCGACCTCGCGGTCCGACGCAGACCGCTCGTCGTCATGCTCCGACGCCGAGACCTCCGCCATCTCGGCGAACAGCTCGCCGCCGCGCGCCTCTCCCGCGGCCCCGCGCCCCGCGCCGCTCACCTCAGCGCGTTCTTCGGCGGACGTCTTGCGCCCGAGCCTCCTGCGCTTCGCTGGCCTCGCCGCCTCCGCCGCGCCCTCGCCAGCACGCCCGCAATCGTCAGCCCCGCTCGCAACACTGGCACCGGCCGCCTCTGCCTCAGACATCTTGCGCCCCAACCGCCGCCTCCCCGCGCCGCGCCCCGCGCCGCCCCCGGCAGCCTCCGCCTCGGACGTCTTACGGCCCAGCCGCCGCTTCCCGCGGCCCCCGCGCGCCTCCCCGTTGGCCTCCCCCTCCGACGTCTTGCGCCCCAACCGCCGCTTCCCGCGCCCCCCGCGCGCCCCCCCCGCACCGCCGCCCTCGCACACCGCGCCGCCCGCCGCGTCGTCGCCCTCGCCGCCGCGCGCAGCGCCTTGATCCTCCGACGCAAGACTCGCCTCAGCGCCCTCCGCCCGGTCGCGCTCCTCCTGCGACGTCTTGCGCCCCAGGCGCCGCTTCCGACCACGCCGGCGCACGTCCCCAGCGACGCCGTCCTCCTGCGGCCCATCCCCCGCGGCGTCGCCGCCCTCTCCCCCGAGCGCAGCGCCCTGGTCCCCCGACGCAGCCACCGCCCCCGCGCACCGCGCCGCCGCCCCCCTCAACCACTCCTCCCAGTCCAGGTCGGTGTCGCGAACCTTATAGTACTCATCCCCACGCGCACGCGCAGCGCAGGCAGGCAAGAGCAGGCGCCAGCAATGGCACCGATCGCACTGCGCCCAGTTCCGCATGCAAAACAAGTGCGACGCCCCGTCGTCGGCGCCCGCGCACCCCCCGGGCCCGCCGCCGCCGTCGGCCCCCTGATCCTCGCCGGGCACTTGCCCCGCACTCTCGTTCGCGTGCAGCCTGTTCCCCTTGGACCGCGGATCGACGTGCGGATAGCACTGCGGGCCTGCAAACTGCTTGAGGTACTGCTGCTTCATCGGATACCTTCGAATTTCGTCGCTGGTCAAGCGCAGCGCCTCCATGCAGTCCTTCTCGCTGCAGTCCACCTCGCTGGTCTGCAATTGCGCCAAGTACTTGTTGAAGACCGGCCGGCTGTACCACATGAACACCTTACCCCCCTCCCGCCCATTGTACGACTCCCTCTCCGACCCGAACCGCGTTTCGCCCTCCACGCAGCGATCCTGCGCGGTCCGCACACCTGCGCCCTGGTCATACACGAAGCCCGATCGCTTATAGTTTTTGTGAATTCTGAAATTATCATGCACCTGCTTCAGGCACTGCTCATACTCACTGTTCGACAGCACGAACCGCCCGTGCTCGTCCACCTCACACAGCGACTTCAACTCAGGCTTCATCTTCGCCGCCGCTTCCCACATCGCGTGCCGCGCGTACCACTGCTTCGACGGCTTGTTCGCCTTCAAAGCAAACTCCTTGAACTTGTCCAACGCGAGCGCAGGAAGTGGACCCCTGACGCGCCCGTGCGGACACCCATGCCTGGCACACTTCCCGCACACGTCGCTCCCTTTCTGCGGCCGAAACCGACACTGCTCCCGCCCCCAGCCGCCTCCCCACGTCATCCCTTTGCAGCGGTCCTCGTCCACGTAATCCGGCTGGAACTGCCTGGACTCCGCCTCCGTCGCGAGCGACCCATCCGCAGCCCCGCGCGACCGACGCGCTCTCCTGCCCTTTCGCGAGACCCCCACGAACTCCGCGCCGCTCGCACCTCCTCCATCATCGTCGCTACTGAAATCCGTCATGCCACGGATACGCGGCAACGCACTGCCCGAAGCCCGCCCTCCACCACGTCCCCCAACGCGCCCCCGCCCCCCACGCGGGCCGCGGCCGCCGCGGCCGCTCTGACCTCCGCCTGCAGCAGGCCCCGCGACAATACCCGCGTCGTCGTCGTCGCTGCTGAAATCGGTCATACCTCGAATGCGCGGCATCTGCGCGCGCGCGGCTGGCGCGGCACCACCCCCGCGCCCGGGCGCGCCCTCCATCCCACCGCGATTGCCCTCGGCCTCCGCTGAACCCTCGTCGTCGTCACTGAAATCAGTCATCCCCGGAATCCTAGGGAGCGCCGCGGCCCTGCCAACGCTATCGCTCCCACGGCTCTCGGACGCACGTCGCGTCGCCCCCCCTTCCGCCGGGTCGGCCCCGCGCGGACCCTCGACACCTGCAGCAACACCCGCCGCCTCCTCGCCGCGCCGCGTCCTCGCAACAACGCCGGCCATGACGTTCGGGTTCTGCGCGCCGCGCAGATGCGCACCTCGCTGAGTCTTCGCGGCCGCTTTCTTCTTCGGCGCATTCTTCTTCGGCGCCCCCGCCACCGACCGCTCCCACGGCGCGACGCCGCCATCTCCGAGGGGCACGCCGTCGGCCAGGCGGCCGTCCACATCGACGACCGCGGCGACGTGCCCCTCTGGATACCACACAACACTACCCATGTCCTGCCCCTCCGCGCAACCCAAAGGCCACGCGCCGGAACACTCCCCACGCAGTACATGGCCTGCGCTGTCAGCCTCATACACGCGCACCCTCGCCCGCCGCGCCTCCAGCCATGCCTGAACCGTCGCAAAATTCATTCTCTCCGCAGCGTCACCGCACGCCCCAGCCCCGGAATCATTGGCGCACTGCAACTCGAAGAAACACTCCGCGTGCGCGCGCGTGCCGGCACCCCCACACCGAGACACACTCAATTGCAAGCACTTATTCCGCCACGGCCCCAGGCAATCCCCCGCATCGACGACTCCGAATCGCCCCGACGCGACGCCTCGTCGCAGGCGCCGACGCCACGCGCGGGACGCGCCAGACGCCCCGGCAGCACCGAGCCCCACGCGCGAAAGCTTGTCCCAAGGCACCCCGCCCAGAGCGACGAAAAGACAAACCACGCGAAGCGCGGCAACACCGACGCACTGCCCCGCACCCTGCGACGCCCTCCAGGCAGCATCCCCCACGCACTCGTCCGCGCCCTGGCCCGCCCTGCCCTTGGTACCGCCGATCCCAATGCCGGGGGAGAACCTGCGCGCGCACACGCGCCGCCCCCCGCACCTCCGCGCGAAGAGCCCACGCAAGCCACAATAAAACCACTTGGCGACTCGAACATTCGCGGCAGACGGCACACCGTCCGGCAAAGCTTCCGCGTCGCGACAGAAGGTCTCTCTCTCCTTCCACAGGCGCGCCACAGCGGCCCGCCGCGCCGTGACCACCTTATCGTCCACCTGCGGCGGGCACGCCCCGAGGGCGACGAGGACACACGCGGCGCGCAGGGCCGTGTCGCCCACGGTCCACGCAGCATCGTCCGGCACCACGGCAGCGCGCGAAGCGGCGCGCGCACGCGGCTCCGCGTCGACTGCACGCGCCGCGCGGGCGTTCAGAAACTGCTCCAATCGCTCGTCCTTGTGCGCTCCCCCATGCGCCCGGCGGCCATGCAGGACGCGCTCCGGGGACGCATCACGCTCCAACGAACGCGGCACGACGGGAGCCAGCACACTCCCCGCGATCTGCTCGTTCCGCTCGGCCGCCAGCTCCGTCCACCGCGCCCACTCCGCCTCCCGCCGCGCACACCGAGACCACCGGCGCGACGCGCGGCACGCTTTCCGGAGCGATTTCTGCTCGCGCTCCGCCGCATCCAACGCGGAATCATCGACGACCTCCTCGTGGATCACGGCGTGCTCTGCGAGCAAAGACTCCCGCAGCCGATCGCCCGATGCGCGTGACTCCGACCCGTAGACTCGGGCCGGGAGCGGGCCCACGGCCGCGACAGGAGCCGAGGCCAACGCCAGAGCCAAGGCGGAAGCCGGGACCGTTGCTGGACAGACGTTGTCGTCAGCTCGAAACCAATCGTCGTCCGCGTCGTTCTCGTCGTCGTCGTCGCAGTCGCTGGCGGCGAAAGCACCAATTTCCCCCGCGTCAAAACGTTCAATAAATTCGGGGTGGTCACGATCTTCCATCGGCGAATTCTCTGAGTGACGCACTGGGACTGGCACGGCGACCGTGACCGGGTCTTCTCCCTCTTCCATTTCAACCTCCAAATACCCCCGGAGCCCCGAAACGGACCCCCAGAAGCCCAACACGCCTCCGGAACCGACCGGCGCCTCCAGCGCATACCCCTCCCCATGTTTTGCCACTCCTCCCGCCCCCGGAAGCTCCGGAGGCACCGGAAACTCCAAAACCTCCGTTTTTTCCTCCTCCTCCTCCTCCTCCTCCTCCTCCTCCTCCTCCTCCTCCGCCATTTCGACCTCCGGATGCCCCCAGACGCCCGAAACGCCTCCGGAACCGTCCCGCGCCTCCAGCGCGCACTCCTCCCTATAATCTGCCACTCCTCCCGCTCCCGAGAACTCCGGAGGCTCCGGACGCTCCGGAGCCACCGTTTTCTCCTCCTCCTCCTCCTCCTCCTCCTCCTCCTCCTCCTCCTCCTCCTCCTCCGCCTCAATTTCGACCTCCGAATGCCCCCAGGAGCCCGAAACGCGTCCGAGACCGTCCGACGCCTCCGGCGCGCACCCCTCCCTATGATTTGCCAATCCCCCCGCTCCCGAGAGCTCCGGAAGCTCCGAATGCTCCGGAAGCTCCGGACGCTCCGGAAGCTCCGGAAACGCCGGACAAGAAAATGCCCGCGAGAATTTCGCGAGCGTTTCCCCCTCCGAGCATCCGTTTCCAAGGAGCTCCGTCTCGCCTAGGAAGCCGCGCGCCGGGCAGAGAGACGCCCGCGAAAAAATCGCGAGCGTTTCCCCCTCCGAGCGCGCGCCCCCAGAGGAATCAACGCGGCCCCGGGGACCGCGCGCCGGGCAGGAAAACGCACGCGAAAAATTCGCGAGCGTTTCCCCCTCCCAGCGCGCGTTCCCAGAGGAATCAACGCTGCTCCGGGGACCGCGCGCCGGGCGGGAAAACGCCCGCGAAAAATTCGCGAGCGTTTCCCCTTCCCAGCGCGCGTTCCCAGAGGACTCAACGCCGCCCCGGAGACCGCGCGCCGGGCAGGAAAACGCCCGCGAAAAATTCGCGAGCGTTTCCCCCTCCCAGCGCGCGTTCCCAGAGGAATCAACGCTGCTCCGGGGACCGCGCGCCGGGCAGGAAAACGCCCGCGAAAAATTCGCAAGCGTTTCCCCCTCCCAGCGCGCGTTCCCAGAGGAATCAACGCTGCTCCGGGGACCGCGCGCCGGGCAGGAAAACGCCCGCGAAAAATTCGCGAGCGTTTCCCCCTCCCAGCGCGCGTTCCCAGAGGAATCAACGCCGCCCCGGGAACCGCGCGCCGGGCAGGAAAACGCCCGCGAAAAATTCGCGAGCGTTTCCCCCTCCCAGCGCGCGGTCCCAGAGGAATCCACGCCGCCCCGGGAACCGCGCGCCGGACAGGGAAACGCCCGCGAAAAATTCGCGAGCGTTTCCCCCTCCCAGCGCGCGGTCCCGTGCGTCGTGCCCCCCGCCCCCGCGCCCACTCCCTGGGTCCCCGGCCCCGACCCCGGCCCCGGCCCCTGGGTCTCCGCCCCCGGCCCCCGCCCCGGCCCCGGCCCCGGCCCCGCCCTCGACCTCGGCCCCGCCCCCGCCCCAAACGCACAAGCAGCCTTTCCCAACAAATCAGTCGTGGCACTTAGCCCTGAATATCCGACGCATTGGGGGGTTACCCCGGGAGGTTCGGGCCGCGGAAGCGCGCCCGGGACGAGAGACACCGGCCAGCCCACATAGGCGCGTGACCAATGCCCCTCGCCCCCGCCCGAGAGATAGTGACCACCCACATAGGCGAAGTCACTATCTCCCTCCATCCCCAGCCCACTTAGGCGCCAGGGGATGGAGTTCCCCTTCCCAGCCCACTTAGGCGCCAGGGAAGGGGGCGGCGAAGGTTGGAGGAAAGAGAGAGGAGGTTTTTTTTTTGTTTGTTTTGTTTGTTGCCCCGCCCCCCCGCCCCGCGCCCCCGCGCGCGCGCCCCTCGCGCGCGCCCGGGGAGGGAGAGGGGGCCGGGGAGAGCCTGTTTGAGCCAAAACGGCCGCGGCGGGGCGGTCGTCGACGTCGCTGTCGCCGTCGTCGCCCGCGGCGGCGGCGGCGGCAGCGGCGGCGACGGCAGCTCCGGCGGCGGTCCTGCTGCTCCTCCTGCTCCCTCTGCTCTTCCTTCTGCTCTTGCCGTCTCTCTTCCTGCTCCCTCTTGCTCTTCTGTTCCTTCGTCCCCTCCCCTCGCCTCTCCGCCCTTCTCTCGCTCTCCCGCTCCCTGCCTCCCCCGCGTCCCTCCTGCCGCTCCGTGCCCCTCCTGCTGCCCCCCCCTGCTCCCTCCTGTTCCCGCCCGCCGCCTCCCCACCGTGTTCGCTTCCTCCCTCCTCCTTCTTGCGTCCCGTCGTCGTCGTCGTCGTCGTCGTCGTCGTCGCCGCCGCCGCCGCCGTTTCCTGCTGCTCGCCCCCCCACCTCCTCCTCTTCTCTGCTGCTCGTTCTCTGCTCCTCTTTCCCTCTTCCTTCTGTTTTCTCTCCCCTCGTCTCCTCCTTTTGTCGTCCTCTTGCTCTCTCCTTGCCTCCCTCCCTCCCTCCCCCCTCCCTCCCTCCCTCCCTCCCTCCCGCCCTTCCTTCACCTCTGTCCCCCCTTTCCACCATCCCCCCCTCCCCCTCCCTCGCTCGCTCGCTCGCTTCCTCCCTGCTCCCTCCCTCCCTCCCTGCTCCCTCCCTCCTTCTGCCTCCCTGCTGCCCCTCCCCGTGCTGCCCCCTGCTCCCTCCTCTGTCTCCCTCCTTGCGGGTGCCTCCCAGGCCTCCCTCCCACATCTATCCTTCCCAGGCCCTCCTCCTAGGCCTCCCTCCAAGGCCTCCCTCCCGCATCCCTCCCTCCCAGGCCTCGCCCCCAGGCCTCCTTCCCAGGCCTCCCTCCCGCATCGCTCCCTCCCAGGCCTCCCTCCCAGGCTCTTCCTCCAGGCCGCCCTCCCACATCCCTCCTTCCCAGGCCTCCCTCCCAGGCCTCCCTCCCAGGCCTCCCTCCCGCATCCCTCCCTCCGAGGCCTGCCTCCCAGGCCTCCCTCCCAGGCCTCCCTTTCCACATGCATCCTCCAGGCCTCTCTCCCAGGACTCCCCCCGCATCCCTCCCAGGCCTCCCTCATGCCTCTCCTCGCACCCCTCCCTCTGAGGCCTCCCTCCCAGGCCTCCCTCCCATCCCACATCCCCCTCCCAGGCCTCGCTCCCAGGCCGCCCTCCAAAATTCCTCCTTCTCAGGCCTCTCTCCCAGGCCTCCCTCCCGCACCCCTCCTTCCCAAGCCTCCCTCCCAGGCCTCCCTCCCAGGCCTCCCTCCCGCATCCATCCCTCCTCCAAGGGCAGCAAGCGGACGGCAGAGCAGTGAGGGAGGGAGGGAGGGAGAAAGGGAGGGCGGGAGGGAGCAGGGACGGAGGGAGCAGGGAGGGAGGAAGCAGGAGGAGAGAAGCAGGGAGGGAGGGAGGGAGAAAGAGAGAGAGAGAGAGAGAGAGAATGAAAAAGAAGGAAGCAGGGGAGCAGGGAAGGAGGGAGCAGGGAGGAAGGGAGGGAGAGAGGGAGGGAGGGCAGGTTGGGAGCAGGGAGCAAGGAGGGAGGGAAAGAGCAGGGAGGCAGGACGAAAGAAAGCAGTGAGGGAGGGAGAAGGGAGGGAGGGAGGGAGCGGAGGGAGGAGGAACGGAGGGAGAGAAGTGGCTGGGAGGGAGGGAGTAAGCTCCATCCCGGCTTTTCCTCCCTGTTTCCCTTCCCTGCT
>CAUYUJ010002590.1:20000-32500 GCA_963575745.1 Prorocentrum cordatum | reverse complement strand
CGCCGTCGCCGCGCCACTCCCGGCGACCCCGCCGGCATCGACGCCGCGCATCTCCCCGGACGGCGAAGCCGGAGTCTTCCGCCGCACGCGCCTGGCCGTGGCCGGCGAGCTGAGGACACCATCGCCCCCCTCGCGCTCCGGCGTAAGCGGGGCACCCGCCCGGACCGGCACCGGCGCCCGCACGCTCGACCCCGCCTCGCTCTCCGCCGCGACCTCTGCAGGCTGCCGCCCCGCAGCGCGGCAACGCGCGCCGAGACCCGAGGCGCTCGCGCCGCCGGCGCCACCGCCACCGACGCCAGTCACCTCACTCCCGCCAGCTCCCACACCCCCGATGCCTGCCCCGCCCCCCCCTCCACCGCTCTGCTCATCTGGCGCCCCGCCAACCCCTGGTGCCCCCGCGTCGGCGCTCTGCCCCTGACTGCGCCCATGCGACAGTACACCGCCATGTACGCCTCCTTCGGCTTCACGTGCGCCGGCTCGCCTCGCATCCTGCGCGGCGGCTAGTCGTCGTCAAACAAAACGTAGCCCCCGTCAGGGACGCGGCACAACGTCGTATAGTGACCGGTATGCACTGTTTGCCCATTGTGGTACACAACGCCAACCAGCTTCATCTGGGGAAGCCCATGCAGCCTCAGTTGCTCTTCGACCCACACGGGCTGCCGCGCCTCATGGCCCCTCCTCAATTGAACCACCAAAACGCGCGGCACACCCGTGAGTCGCGTCTGCTGGTCGTGCCAAACCCGGTCGGCATCCGCGCGGCAACACGCTGGGCAGCTCTTCTCAACTTGTTCAGGCGCGCAAAAGTCGGAGCACATTTCCGACAACATCATCGGCCCGCCGGGCCGCGCGTGGACCCGCAGCTTCAGAACATCCTCCGCCTCGTACGAGACGGACAAGTGCCCGCACTGACGGCATTTCAGCCGCTTCTCCATCACAAACCCGAACATCCGATCCACGTGCGTCACGCGCATGTTCGTCGCACGAATGCTCTCGGGGTCCCACGACGCAAAGCGTCCGGCCAACTCCTCTCCGCGGCGCGCAGCCGACATCAGCTTACCCAAATACGCAAACACATCATGCTGCTGCCACTCGTTGTCGAACTCACTGGGCTGCCCGAGGAAAACGTCCTCGCTATCAACATTCGTTCGCCGCCGCACGCTCACGGGTCCGCCCTGCCAGCGTCGCGACACCAACTGATTGTGCGTGTCCCACATCCCGCAGACGCAGCAAAGCCCACTGGCCCTCTCCTCGCAATCGCCCTCCGCGTGCCATCGAAGCCACTCCCAGACGGCAGGCGTCCGCAGCATCAGCTGCGTCACGCTGACCACGTAGCAAGAATGCCCAGGCCGCGGCATCCCACGGACGGGCACGCTACTCACGCTGTCCCACGAAGCCGCGCGATTACCATCCACGCGAGGCACGTCCATCTCTCCAGGGCTCGGCGGAGGCTGAGCCGGGCGCTCCGACGCGAACAAACTCTGCGGCCCGAACGCCGCGGACACCAGCTCTTCCCGACGGCGCTGTCTTCGGGCTGCCTCGCGTTGCTGCGTTCGCAAGTAAGCCTCCCGGTTTCGGTCCTGCGCCTGCTGCCTCGCCAAGGCCGCAGCCTCCCGCCCCTGCTGCAACCGATTCTGGACCTCGGCACCCTCCAGCCGGTGCGACCGATCGCGCGTCGCCTGGAGCGCGAGCCGGCAGCGTTGCGCCAGGGCCCGCATCTTATGCTCGCGAGAACCGAAGCACGCGTGGGCACGCACATACCCGAACAGCCCAAAGTGGTCTGACACATGGAATTCGCAGCCCTCGAAGAACACTTTCCCCTTCCCTACCAAATGCACCTCCGCCCAAAGCTCCGCCCCGAACATGACCCGGTCCCGTCTCTGTCCGACAGCCCCCCTCTCGCCGAGACCCGAGTAAAACTTGTTCCCGGGGCAGCCCAAAGAACGACCCTCGTACCAGGTGTCCTTCAAACGCAGCTGCTCCACAGCGGCCTGCACCTGGGAGTCCGTGCTGTTCATGTCGCCCACAATGAGCAGCCGGTCGCAACCTTCCGCGCAAGTCCTCGGAATCTTCCGAAGTATCGCGTGACGCCGCTCCCATGCCGCACCCGCGGGCAAGTGGACCGCGGCCACGTTCACCCACCCCGCGCCGCCCGCGCCCCCGCCTACGGGAACTTCGACCCGGCACAGCACGCACGGGTCCTCCCCTGACAAAGCCTTGCCTTCCGCGCGCAGACCGCGCCTCACGTACAGGTGCACGTACCCCCTGGACTAGTGCGCATGGGCCACGCCAACCAATTGGAATTCCGCCTCCAGCTCCTTGTACGCCTCCTCGCCCTCGCATTCCTGCAGAGCAACGACATCAACCCCGCGCGCCTGCCTCCAACGGAGCACTTCGCCCAGGACCGCCGCGCGCTGGTCGCGGTCGCTCCAGGAGGGCGGCGCCACGGCCGAGAGATGCCCACCAGCGATATTCCACGTGGCAAACGACAACGTCGACGCGCCCTCCAGGCCCTCCTCTTCGCCAGCCTCACCCGCCGCTTCCCCTGGCACAGCCGCCCTCGGCAAGCTCGCGCCCGTCGCGCTGGGCGCCGAAGCACCCGCGCGAGGCACGACGCCGAACGCGCCCAGAACGTCGCGGCATTCCTGCTCCGATAGCAACAACTCCATGACATCCCGCGCCCCCCGCGCGCCGACGCCCGCCCGGAACGACGCGAACGCGCCCCGCAGCACGCGACACACGTCAGGCACGAAGGACTCCGCCGACGCATCCAGCACGCCCGCATTCGCCAGGCGCCCGACACGGACCAGCAGAAGCCCGAGCGCGCAGGCGATCCTCTGCGAAGGAACACGAACGCGCGGCGCGTCCCCGAACTCCACCGCCGGCGGGCGCCGCCCAGCACTGGCACCGAGCGGTCGCAGCAGTGCGTCGATATTCCGGGCTATTCGCCCTGCCACGTCCTCCCTGCGGGCCCGATCGTGCACGCGCACTGCGAGAGACTCGGCTCGCCCGAGCGCCTCCCCCGGCCGACCAGACGTAACCCTCACAAACATCCAATCCTGCGCGACACCAGATCCGCTCAGTGGGTCCACGGCGACGACCATTAGCAACTCCTGCTTGTCACTCACGGAGTTCGCATCCCACACGCTCGTCCAATTGTGCGCAATCCGGGCAAAATGCTCCGGGGTCTCCTCCGCACAAACGTGCCGGCCTACCTTTGCCGAAGCCACAGTCGTCGGCAGCCCCAACCCCGCGCACAACTGCCTCGCCACCTTCAAGAAGAACTCCAGCGCCTGGCCCTCCAGCCTGCCATCTGCCAGCGCGCTCTCCGCTCGCACGTTCACGACCCACTTGTCCATGCGCAGCGCGCAGCCACCACGGACGTCCCCGAACGCGTCCTTCATCCTCTTCGCCGCCTTATCCAAACTCTTATGCAGGCGCGGGGGCACCAGCGCGCCCAAGGCCTCCTTCACGGCGCTCATATGCAGCGGGCCCATGCTCGGAGCCACGGAATCGAACACTCGCTCATCCCACGCCCCAGACGCCTCCCACCGCTCCACAATCAAGTCGACCACGCCGCGCAGTAACCCCTCCCTGTCACCCGAACCCGAAGACTCATGCGTCAGGCGCCCGGCAGCAGCCGTCAGACGTTCGCGCAAATCCTCCCGGGACGCACAAGCAGCGAGGGCACCGACATCAACAAGCAGATCCCGCGCGGCGCCCTTCACCTCCCGCGTCGCGAAGCGCACCCGCCTCCGGTCCAGAAGCCTTTCGGCCACGGCACGGAGGCGCCGCGCCGCGACGTCGTCCTCTCCAGCCTCGGCAGCAACGGCGCTGTCGAGCTCGGACGCGAAAGGCGGCCCCTCCTCACCCCACAGCCATGTGTCCTCATCCACCACTCTGCCCGCCCCTCTCAACCTCTCCGCCTGAGCCGCGGCAACGGTCTTCAAACGACCCAGCAAGAGGCAAGGCTTCGAGGCAAGGCAGCGCGGCGCGACGCGCGCCCCTCCGCGCCCTCTGCCGCTCGCGACGCCGCCAGGTCTGCCTCCGCCAGCGGCCCGGCACCATCGAGGCGCACGAGCTCCGCGTCGAGCGCCGCGCGCACCTCGCCCGGCAGCGCCCCGTCGTCCTCCGAGGCGACCTCGCGGTCCGACGCAGACCGCTCGTCGTCATGCTCCGACGCCGAGACCTCCGCCATCTCGGCGAACAGCTCGCCGCCGCGCGCCTCTCCCGCGGCCCCGCGCCCCGCGCCGCTCACCTCAGCGCGTTCTTCGGCGGACGTCTTGCGCCCGAGCCTCCTGCGCTTCGCTGGCCTCGCCGCCTCCGCCGCGCCCTCGCCAGCACGCCCGCAATCGGCAGCCCCGCTCGCAACACTGGCACCGGCCGCCTCTGCCTCAGACATCTTGCGCCCCAACCGCCGCCTCCCCGCGCCGCGCCCCGCGCCGCCCCCGGCAGCCTCCGCCTCGGACGTCTACGGCCCAGCCGCCGCTTCCCGCGGCCCCCGCGCGCCTCCCCGTTGGCCTCCCCCTCCGACGTCTTGCGCCCCAACCGCCGCTTCTCGCGCCCCCCGCGCGCCCCCCCCGCACCGCCGCCCTCGCACACCGCGCCGCCCGCCGCGTCGTCGCCCTCGCCGCCGCGCGCAGCGCCTTGATCCTCCGACGCAAGACTCGCCTCAGCGCCCTCCGCCCGGTCGCGCTCCTCCTGCGACGTCTTGCGCCCCAGGCGCCGCTTCCGACCACGCCGGCGCACGCCCCCAGCGACGCCGTCCTCCTGCGGCCCATCCCCCGCGGCATCGCCGCCCTCTCCCCCGAGCGCAGCGCCCTGGTCCCCCGACGTAGCAGCCACCGCCCCCGCACACCGCGCCGCCGCCCCCCTCCCCACTCCTCCCAGTCCAAGTCGGTGTCGCGAACCTTATAGTACTCATCCCCACGCGCGCGCGCGGCGCAGGCGGGCAGGAGCAGGCGCCAGCAGTGGCACCGATCGCACTGAGCCCAATTCCGCATACAGAACAAGTGCGACGCCCCGTCGTCGGCGCCCGCGTCCACCCCCCGGTCCGCCGCCCGCCGTCGGCCCTATCCTCAGCGGGCACTGCCCCGCACTCTCGTTCGGCGGCAGGCTGTTCCCCTTGGACGCGGGATCGACGTGCGGATTGCACTGCGGGCCTGCCAAACTGCTTGAGGTTACTGCTTGCTTCATCCGGATACCTTCGAATCGTCGCTGTTCAAGCGCAGCGGCCTCCATGCATCCTTCTCGCTGCAGTCCACCTCGCTGGTCTGCAATTGCACCAAGTACTTGTTGAAGACCGGCCGGCTGTACCACATGAACACCTTACCCCCCTCCCGCCCATTGTACGACTCCCTCTCCGACCCGAACCGCGTTTCGCCCTCCACGCAGCGATCCTGCGCGGTCCGCACACCTGCGCCCTGGTCATTCACGAAGCCCGATCGCTTATAGTTTTTGTGAATTCTGAAATTATCATGCACCTGCTTCAGGCACTGCTCATACTCACTGTTCGACAGCACGAACCGCCCGTGCTCGTCCACCTCACACAGCGACTTCACCTCAGGCTTCATCTTCGCCGCCGCTTCCCACATCGCGTGCCGCGCGTACCACTGCTTCGACGGCTTGTTCGCCTTCAAAGCAAACTCCTTGAACTTGTCCAACGCGAGCGCAGGAAGTGGACCCCTGACGCGCCCGCGCGGACACCCATGCCTGGCACACTTCCCGCACACGTCGCTCCCTTTCTGCGGCCGAAACCGACACTGCTCCCGCCCCAGCCGCCTCCCCACGTCATCCCTTTGCAGCGGTCCTCGTCCACGTAATCCGGCTGGAACTGCCTGGACTCCGCCTCCGTCGCGAGCGACCCATCCGCAGCCCCGCGCGACCGACGCGCTCTCCTGCCCTTTCGCGAGACACCCACGAACTCCGCGCCGCTCGCACCTCCTCCATCATCGTCGCTACTGAAATCCGTCATGCCACGGATACGCGGCAACGCACTGCCCGAAGCCCGCCCTCCCCCACGTCCCCCACCGCGCCCCCGCCCCCCACGCGGGCCGCGGCCGCCGCGGCCGCTCTGACCTCCGCCTGCAGCAGGCCCCGCGACAATACCCGCGTCGTCGTCGTCGCTGCTGAAATCGGTCATACCTCGAATGCGCGGCTTCTGCGCGCGCGCGGCTGGCGCGGCACCACCCCCGCGCCCGGGCGCGCCCTCCATCCCACCGCGATTGCCCTCGGCCTCCGCTGAACCCTCGTCGTCGTCACTGAAATCAGTCATCCCCGGATTCCTAGGGAGCGCCGCGGCCCTGCCAACGCTATCGCTCCCACGGCTCTCGGACGCACGTCGCGTCGCCCCCCCTTCCGCCGGGTCGGCCCCGCGCGGACCCTCGACACCTGCAGCAACACCCGCCGCCTCCTCGCCGCGCCGCGTCCGCGCAACAACGCCGGCCATGACGTTCGGGTTCTGCGCGCCGCGCAGATGCGCACCTCGCTGAGTCTTCGCGGCAGCTTTCTTCTTCGGCGCATTCTTCTTCGGCGCCCCCGCCACCGACCGCTCCCACGGCGCGACGCCGCCATCTCCGAGGGGCACGCCGTCGGCCAGGCGGCCGTCCACATTGACGACCGCGGCGACGTGCCCCTCTGGATACCACACAACACTACCCATGTCCTGCCCCTCCGCGCAACCCAAAGGCCACGCGCCGGAACACTCCCCACGCAGTACATGGCCTGCGCTGTCAGCCTCATACACGCGCACCCGCGCCCGCCGCGCCTCCAGCCATGCCTGAACCGTCGCAAAATTCATTCTCTCCGCAGCGTCACCGCACGCCCCAGCCCCGGAATCATTGGCGCACTGCAACTCGAAGAAACACTCCGCGTGCGCGCGCGTGCCGGCACCCCCACACCGAGACACACTCATTTGCAAGCACTTATTCCGCCACGGCCCCAGGCAATCCCCCGCATCGACGACTCCGAATCGCCCCGACGCGACGCCTCGTCGCAGGCGCCGACGCCACGCGCGGGACGCGCCAGACGCCCCGGCAGCACCGAGCCCCACGCGCGAAAGATTGTCCCAAGGCACCCCGCCCAGAGCGACGAAAAGACAAACCACGCGAAGCGCGGCAACACCGACGCACTGCCCCGCACCCTGCGACGCCCTCCAGGCAGCATCCCCCACGCACTCGTCCGCGCCCTGGCCCGCCCTGCCCTTGGTACCGCCGATCCCAATGCCGGGGGAGAAACTGCGCGCGCACACGCGCCGCCCCCCGCACCTCCGCGCGAAGAGCCCACGCAAGCCACAATAAAACCACTTGGCGACTCGAACATTCGCGGCAGACGGCACACCGTCCGGCAAAGCTTCCGCGTCGCGACAGAAGGTCTCTCTCTCCTTCCACAGGCGCGCCACAGCGGCCCGCCGCGCCGTGACCACCTTATCGTCCACCTGCGGCGGGCACGCCACGAGGGCGACGAGGACACACGCGGCGCGCAGGGCCGTGTCGCCCACGGTCCACGCAGCATCGTCCGGCACCACGGCAGCGCGCGAAGCGGCGCGCGCACGCGGCTCCGCGTCGACTGCACGCGCCGCGCGGGCGGTCAGAAACTGCTCCAATCGCTCGTCCTTGTGCGCTCCCCCATGCGCCCGGCGGCCATGCAGGACGCGCTCCGGGGACGCATCACGCTCCAACGAACGCGGCACGACGGGAGCCAGCACACTCCCCGCGATCTGCTCGATCCGCTCGGCCGCCAGCTCCGTCCACCGCGCCCACTCCGCCTCCCGCCGCGCACACCGAGACCACCGGCGCGACGCGCGGCACGCTTTCCGGAGCGATTTCTGCTCGCGCTCCGCCGCATCCAACGCGGAAGCATCGACGACCTCCTCGTGGATCACGGCGTGCTCTGCGAGCAAAGACTCCCGCAGCCGATCGCCCGATGCGCGTGACTCCGACCCGTAGACTCGGGCCGGGAGAGGGCCCACGGCCGCGACAGGAGCCGAGGCCAACGCCAGAGCCAAGGCGGAAGCCGGGACCGTTGCTGGACAGACGTTGTCGTCAGCTCGAAACCAATCGTCGTCCGCGTCGTTCTCGTCGTCGTCGTCGCAGTCGCTGGCGGCGAAAGCACCAATTTCCCCCGCGTCAAAACGTTCAATAAATTCAGGGTGGTCACGATCTTCCATCGGCGAATTCTCTGAGTGACGCACTGGGACTGGCACGGCGACCGTGACCGGGTCTACTCCCTCTTCCATTTCAACCTCCAAATACCCCCGGAGCCCCGAAACGGACCCCCAGAAGCCCAACACGCCTCCGGAACCGACCGGCGCCTCCAGCGCATACCCCTCCCCATGTTTTGCCTCTCCTCCCGCCCCCGGAAGCTCCGGAGGCACCGGAAACTCCAAAACCTCCGTTTTTTCCTCCTCCTCCTCCTCCTCCTCCTCCTCCTCCTCCTCCGCCATTTCGACCTCCGGAGGCCCCCAGACGCCCGAAACGCCTCCGGAACCGTCCCGCGCCTCCAGCGCGCACTCCTCCCTATAATCTGCCACTCCTCCCGCTCCCGAGAACTCCGGAGGCTCCGGACGCTCCGGAGCCACCGTTTTCTCCGCCTCCTCCTCCTCCTCCTCCTCCTCCTCCTCCTCCTCCTCCTCCGCCTCAATTTCGACCTCCGAATGCCCCCAGGAGCCCGAAACGCGTCCGAGACCGTCCGACGCCTCCGGCGCGCACCCCTCCCTATGATTTGCCAATCCCCCGCTCCCGAGAGCTCCGGAAGCTCCGAATGCTCCGGAAGCTCCGGACGCTCCGGAAGCTCCGGAAACGCCGGACAAGAAAATGCCCGCGAGAATTTCGCGAGCGTTTCCCCCTCCGAGCATCCGTTTCCAAGGAGCTCCATCTCGCCTAGGAAGCCGCGCGCCGGGCAGAGAGACGCCCGCGAAAAAATCGCGAGCGTTTCCCCCTCCGAGCGCGCGCCCCCAGAGGAATCAACGCGGCCCCGGGGGCCGCGCGCCGGGCAGGAAAACGCACGCGAAAAATTCGCGAGCGTTTCCCCCTCCCAGCGCGCGTTCCCAGAGGAATCAACGCTGCTCCGGGGACCGCGCGCCGGGCGGGAAAACGCCCGCGAAAAATTCGCGAGCGTTTCCCCTTCCCAGCGCGCGTTCCCAGAGGACTCAACGACGCCCCGGAGACCGCGCGCCGGGCAGGAAAACGCCCGCGAAAAATTCGCGAGCGTTTCCCCCTCCCAGCGCGCGTTCCCAGAGGAATCAACGCTGCTCCGGGGACCGCGCGCCGGGCAGGAAATCGCCCGCGAAAAATTCGCAAGCGTTTCCCCCTCCCAGCGCGCGTTCCCAGAGGAATCAACGCTGCTCCGGGGACCGCGCGCCGGGCAGGAAAACGCCCGCGAAAAATTCGCGAGCGTTTCCCCCTCCCAGCGCGCGTTCCCAGAGGAATCAACGCCGCCCCGGGAACCGCGCGCCGAGCAGGAAAACGCCCGCGAAAAATTCGCGAGCGTTTCCCCTTCCCAGCGCGCGGTCCCAGAGGAATCCACGCCGCCCCGGGAACCGCGCGCCGGACAGGGAAACGCCCGCGAAAAATTCGCGAGCGTTTCCCCCTCCCAGCGCGCGGTCCCGTGCGTCGTGCCCCCCGCCCCCGCGCCCACTCACTGGGTCCCCGGCCCCGACCCCGGCCCCGGCCCCTGGGTCTCCGCCCCCGGCCCCCGCCCCGGCCCCGGCCCCGGCCCCGCCCTCGACCTCGGCCCCGCTCCCGCCCCACACGCACAAGCAGCCTTTCCCAACAAATCAGTCGTGGCACTTAGCCCTGAATATCCGACGCATTGGGGGGTTACCCCGGGAGGTTCGGGCCGCGGAAGCGCGCCCGGGACGAGAGACACCGGCCAGCCCACAAAGGCGCGTGACCAATGCCCCTCGCCCCCGCCCGAGAGATAGTGACCACCCACATAGGCGAAGTCACTATCTCCCTCCATCCCCAGCCCACTTAGGCGCCAGGGGATGGAGTCCCCCTTTCCAGCCCACTTAGGCGCCAGGGAAGGGGGCGGCGAAGGTTGGAGGAAAGAGAGAGGAGGTTTTTTTTTTTTTGTTTTGTTTGTTGCCCCGCCCCCCCGCCCCGCGCCCCCGCGCGCGAGCCCCTCGCGCGGGCCCGGGGAGGGAGAGGGCCGGAAGAGCCTGTTTGAGCCAAAACGGCCGCGGCGGGGCGGTCGTCGACGTCGCTGTCGCCGTCGTCGCCCGCAGCGGCGGCAGCGGCAGCGGCGGCGACGGCAGCTCCGGCGGCGGTCCTGCTGCCCCTCCTGCTGCCTCTGCTCTTCCTTCTGCTCTTGCCGTCTCTCTTCCTGCTCTCTTGCTCTTCTGTTCCTTCGTCCCTTCCCTCGCCTCTCCGCCCTTCTCTCGCTCTCCCGCTCCCTGCCTCCCCCGCGTCCCTCCTGTCGCTCCGTGCCCCTCCTGCTGCCCCCCCCTGCTCCCTCCTGTTCCCGCCCGCCGCCTCCCCACCGTGTTCGCTTCCTCCCTCCTCCTTCTTGCGTCCCGTCGTCGTCGTCGTCGTCGTCGTCGTCGTCGCCGCCGCCGCCGTTTCCTGCTGCTCGCCCCCCCACTTCCTCCTCTTCTCTGCTGCTCGTTCTCTGCTCCTCTTTCCCTCTTCCTTCTGTTTTCTCTCCCTCGTCTCCTCCTTTTGTCGTCCTCTTGCTCTCTCCTTGCCTCCCTCCCTCCCTCCCCCCTCCCCCCCTCCCTCCCTCCCTCCCGCCCTTCCTTCACCTCTGTCCCCCCTTTCCACACTCCCCCCCTCCCCCTCCCTCGCTCGCTCGCTCGCTTCCTCCCTGCTCCCTCCCTCCCTCCCTGCTCCCTCCCTCCTTCTGCCTCCCTGCTGCCCCTCCCCGTGCTGCCCCCTGCTCCCTCCTCTGTCTCCCTCCTTGCGGGTGCCTCTCAGGCCTCCCTCCCACATCTATCCTTCCCAGGCCCTCCTCCTAGGCCTCCCTCCAAGGCCTCCCTCCCGCATCCCTCCCTCCCAGGCCTCGCCCCCAGGCCTCCTTCCCAGGCCTCCCTCCCGCATCGCTCCCTCCCAGGCCTCCCTCCCAGGCTCTTCCTCCAGGCCGCCCTCCCACATCCCTCCTTCCCAGGCCTCCCTCCCAGGCCTCCCTCCCAGGCTTCCCTCCCGCATCCCTCCCTCCGAGGCCTGCCTCCCAGGCCTCCCTCCCAGGCCTCCCTTTCCACATGCATCCTCCAGGCCTCTCTCCCAGGACTCCCCCCGCATCCCTCCCAGGCCTCCCTCATGCCTCTCCTCGCACCCCTCCCTCTGAGGCCTCTCTCCCAGGCTTCCCTCCCATCCCACATCCCCCTCCCAGGCCTCGCTCCCAGGCCGCCCTCCAAAATTCCTCCTTCTCAGGCCTCTCTCCCAGGCCTCCCTCCTGCACCCCTCCTTCCCAAGCCTCCCTCCCAGGCCTCCCTCCCAGGCCTCCCTCCCGCATCCATCCCTCCTCCAAGGGCAGCAAGCGGACGGCAGAGCAGTGAGGGAGGGAGGGAGGGAGAAAGGAAGGGCGGGAGGGAGCAGGGACGGAGGGAGCAGGGAGGGAGGAAGCAGGAGGAGAGAAGCAGGGAGGGAGGGAGGGAGAAAGAGAGAGAGAGAGAGAGAAAATGAAAAAGAAGAAAGCAGGGGAGCAGGGAAGGAGGGAGCAGGGAGACCATTATGCGTCGACAAAAATGCACCAGAACTCTCTAGGTCACCCATAGATCGATATAAATTAGAAAAAAATCATCCGACACAAAAAATGTAAAATTGTACAAATCGATATTTTTCATTAATTTTGAAAATTCTAATCAATTTGGGCACTCTCGAGGCTCATTCGATGTCACGCATGTCGCTGCTTCGATTGACATGCACCTGGCATGCATAGCATGCACTCAGCTCGAATTATCATCGAAACACCGTTCGCAACACGCATACATAGAGACGGCATGTCGATCATAACTCCTGACTCAGCCATTTCGAGGAACTCTCGAGCTTCCAGTGTGACGCGTCAGATCATTCTGCATCGACTGGTGTGCGTGAGAGGTCTGTAGATTGCTGACAGCTCGAGTTAAGTAAAGCCAACCACCGTCATCTGCCAAACTGCACTGCAGGCAAAGTCGGTTCCTGCAAGTCTTTTGACAGTAATATTGCCCCTAGAGCCCTGAAAATTTTACCAGCAGATGCGCCATAGCTTATTGTAGGTAGGAAAAATCAAACTTATGAAAACGAATTGTCAAATCTTGCACAATGTTCCAAAAACCGACCCCAGGTTAACACATTGTCTCTTTTGGTCGGGTCGGCAAACTAGCTCCACCCTGCGCCCGAATTCCTCTTAGCTCATCTCGTCGAAGAGCTCTACGAGGTATTACTCTTAGCTTCCAGCTACTGGCGCCGGCGGTGAACCGTCAACCTGGTCACCGCCGGGAACCTCGTAGAGCTCCTCTCACTTTGCAGAGAATCGACACACAGTCAAAAAAATGAAGATTTTTCGAAAATCTTGAAATTCGATTT
>CAUYUJ010002590.1:0-15000 GCA_963575745.1 Prorocentrum cordatum | reverse complement strand
ACAGAGAGGAGGGAGAAAGCAGGAACACAGGCAAGCACGCACACCGACACACAGACACACAGACACACAGACACACAGACACACAGACACACAGACAAACAGACAGACAGACAGACAACCACACAGACAGACAGACCGACGGGGCTGCCAGCGCCACGCGCGCACACACAGACACTGACACACACACACGCGCACACACACGCAAATACACGCGCACAGACAGACAGACAAGCACGCACACACAGACGCACAGAAAGACAAACACACAGACAGATCCACAGACAGACAGACACACAGACATACTGACAGGCAGACACACAGACACAAAGACACGCAGACACAAGGATACACAGACACACAGAAAACCAATCACAAGGACTCACAGACACCCAGACACGCAGACACTCAGACACACAGACACACGGACACACAAACACACAGACATACAGACACACAGACTCGGACACACGGACAGACGGACACAAAAGACACACGGACATACAGACACACAGACACACTGACACACAGACACACAGACACACAGACACGCAGACACACAGACGCACAGGCACACAGACACACGGACACACAGACAAACAGACACACAGACACACAGACACATAGACACACAGACACACAGACACACGGACACACGGACACACTGACACCAACACACTGACACACAGACACACCAACACCAACACACACAGACTGACAGACACACAGACACACAGACAAACGGACTCACGGACACGCAGACACACAGTCACACAGACACACGGACACGCACAGGGACACACAGACACACAAACACACAGACAAATACACAACCAGACACACGGATACACAGACACACAGAAACACAGACACACGGACACACCGACACACTGACACACAGAAACACAGACACACAGACACACTGACGCACGGACACACCGACACACAGGCAAACACACACACAGATACACAGACACACAGACACACGGACACAAATAATAACAGAAAGACAGACACAGAGGCACAGGGACACACAGACACACAGACACACAGACACACAGACACATAGACACAGAGACCGGCAGACACACAGACACACATACACACAGACACACGGACAGTAAGACACACAGACACACAGACACACAGACACACAGAAAGACAGAGAGACAGAAACACAGACACACAGACACACATACACACAGACACACAGACAAACGGACACACAGACACACAGACACACAGACACACAGACACACAGACACACAGGCACACAAACACGCAGACAAACAAACACACAGAAAAAACTGACAAACACACAGACACACAGACACACGGACACGCGGACACGCAGACACACAGGCACACAGACACACGGACACACACAGGGACACACAGACACACTGACACACAGACACACAGACACACAGACACACAGACACACAGACACACAGTCACATACACACACAGACACACTAATACACTGACACACTGACACATAGAAACACAGACACACAGACACACTCACACACGGACACACAGACACACAGGCAACCGGACACGCAGACACACAGATACACGTACACACGGACACAAAAAAAGACAGAGAAAAAAACAGACACGCAAGCACCGGGACACACAGACACACAGACACGAAGACACACAGACACAGAGACCCACAGACACACAGACACACAGACACACAGACACACGGACACTCAGACACACAGACACACAGACGTAACAGAAAAAAACCCACCCCCACAGGGGGGGGGGGGGGGGGGGGGGGGGGGGGGGGGGGGGGGGGGGGGGGGGGGGGGGGGGGGGGGGGGGGGGGGGGGGTGGGGGGGGGGGGGGGGGGGGGGGGGGGGGTGGGGGGGGACCCCAACAAGGGACAAGGAAAAGACAGAAAGACAGAAAACCACGCTCACAGACACACGGACACACAGACACACATACACACAGACACACAGACAAACGGACCCACAGACACACAGACACACAGACACACAGACACACACACATTCGCATAGACACACAAACACGCAGACAAACAAACACATAGACATACAGACACACAAATACACAAACACACAGACACACAGACACTCAGGCACACTGACACACACAGCACCAGACACACAGACACACAGACACTCAGACACACAGACACACAGGCACACAGACACACAGACACACGCAGACACGCAGAAACACCAACACACAGACACGCAGACACAAGAGCACACAGACACGCAGGCACAAAGCCACACAGACACACAGACACACAGACAAACAGATACACAGACACACGGACACACTGACACACAGACACACAGACGCAAAAAAACACTGACACACAGACACTCAGACACACAGACACACTGACCCACAGACACACGGACACCCAGACACCTAGACCCACAGGCACGCAGACACACAGACACAGAGACCCACAGACACACAGACACACAGACACACAGCCACACAGCCACACAGACACACAGACACACAGAGAGACAGAAACACAGGCACACAGGCACACAGACACACGGACACACAGACACACAGACACACAGACACACAGACACAGACACACAGACAGACAGACACACAGACCGACGGGGCTGCCAGCGCCACGCGCGCACACACAGACACTGACACACACACACACACAAACACGCGCACACGCACACGCAAATACACGCGCACAGACAGACAGACAAGCACACACACACACACACAGACGCACAGAAGGGCAGACACACAGACAGATCCACAGACAGACAGACACACAGACATACTGACATACAGACACGCAGACACACAGACACAAAGACACGCAGAAACAAGGATACACAGACACACAGAAAACCAGTCACAAGGACACACAGACACCCAGACACGCAGACACTCAGACACACAGACACACGGACACAAACACACAGACATACAGACACACAGACACGGACACACGGACACATGGACACAAAAGACACACGGACATACAGACACACAGACACACAGACACATAGACACACAGACACAAAGACACACAGACACACAGACACACAGACACACAGACACACAGACACACGGACACACAGACAAACAGACACACAGACACACAGACACATAGACACACAGACACACGGACACACGGACACACGGACACACTGACACCAACACACAGACACACAGACACACAGACACACCAACACCAACACACAAAGACTGACAGACACACAGACACACAGACACACGGACACACGGACACGCAGACAGAAAGTCACACAGGCACACGGACACACACAGGGACACACCGACACACTGACACACTGACACACAGACACACAGACACACAGACACACAGACACACAGACACACAGACACACAGTCACATACACACACAGACACACTAACACACTGACACACTGACAGACAGAAACACACAGACACACAGACACACTAACACACGGACACACAGACACACAGGCAACCGGACACACAGATACACAGACACACAGACACCTGGACAGAAAGAAAGACATAAAAAAACCAGACACACAAGCACAGGGACACACAGACACACAGACACGCAGACACACAGACACAGAGACCCACAGACACACAGACACAATGACACACAGACACACGGACACTCAGACACAGACACACAGACATACAAGACACACACGCACACAAATAACAGGACACACAGACACACAGACACACTGACACAAATAATGACAGAAAGACAGACACAGAGGCACAGGGACACACAGACACACAGACACACAGACACACAGACACATAGACACAGAGACCGGCAGACACACAGACACACATACACACAGACACACGGACAATAAGTCACACAGACACACAGACACACAGACACACAGAAAGACAGAGAGACAGAAACACAGACACACAGACACACATACACACAGACACACAGACAAACGGACACACAGACACACAGACACACAGACACACAGACACACAGACACACAGGCACACAAACACGCAGACAAACAAACACACAGAAAAGACTGACAGACACACGGACACACAGACACACGGACACGCGGACACGCGGACACACAGGCACACAGACACACGGACACACACAGGGACACACAGACACACTGACACACAGACACACAGACACACAGACACACAGACACACAGATACACAGACACATACACACACAGACACACTAACACACTGACACACTGACACATAGAAACACAGACACACAGACACACTCACACACGGACACACAGACACACAGGCAACCGGACACACAGACACACAGACACACGTACACACGGACAAAACAAAATACACATAAAAAAACAGACACACAAGCACCGGGACACACAGACACACAGACACGCAGACACACAGACACAGAGACCCACAGACACACAGACACACAGACACACAGACACACGGACACTCAGACACACAGACACACAGACATACAGACACACAGACACAAGGAACGACAGAAAGACAGAAAACCAGGCTCACAGACACACAGACACACAGACACACATACACACAGACACACAGACAAACGGACACACAGACACACACACAGACGCATAGACACACAAACACGCAGACAAACAAACACACAGACATACAGACACACAAATACACAAACACACAGACACACAGACACTCAGGCACGCTGACACACACAGCACCAGACACACAGACACACAGACGCTCAGACACACAGACACACACACAGACACACAGACACACAGACACACAGGCACACGCAGACACGCAGAAACACCAACACAGAGACACGCAGACACAAGGGCACACAGACACGCAGGCACAAAGCCACACAGACACACAGACACACAGACAAACAGATACACAGACACACTGACACACTGACACACAGACACACAGACGCAAAAAAAACACTGACACACAGACACTCAGACACACAGACACACTGACACACAGACACACGGACACCCAGACACCTAGACCCACAGGCACGCAGACACACAGACACACAGACACACAGACACACAGACACACAGACACACAGCCACACAGCCACACAGACACACAGACACACAGCCACACAGACACACAGACACACAGAGAGACAGAAACACAGGCACACAGGCACACAGACACACGGACACACAGACACACAGACACACAGACACACAGACACACAGACAGACAGACAGACAGACAGACAGACAGACAGACAGAAAAACACACAGACAGACAGACCGACGGGGCTGCCAGCGCCACGCGCGCACACACAGACACTGACACACACACACAAACACGCGCACACGCACACGCAAATACACGCGCACAGACAGACAGACAAGCACACACACACACAGACGCACAGAAAGGCAGACACACAGACAGATCCACAGACAGACAGACACACAGACATACTGACATACAGACACGCAGACACACAGACACAAAGACACACAGAAACAAGGATACACAGACACACAGAAAACCAGTCACAAGGACACACAGACACCCAGACACGCAGACACTCAGACACACAGACAACCGGACACAAACACACAGACATACAGACACACAGACACGGACACACGGACACACGGACACAAAAGACACACGGACATACAGACACACAGACACACAGACACAAAGACACACAGACACACAGACACACAGACACACAGACACACAGACACACAGACACACGGACACACAGACAAACAGACACACAGACATACAGACACATAGACACACAGACACACAGACACACGGACACACGGACACACTGACACACCAACACCAACACACAAAGACTGACAGACACACAAACACACAGACACACGCACACACGGACACGCAGACACAAAGTCACACAGACACACGGACACACACAGGGACACACCGACACACTGACACACTGACACACAGACACACAGACACACAGACACACAGACACACAGTCACATACACACACAGACACACTAACACACTGACACACTGACACACAGAAACACACAGACACACAGACACACTAACACACGGACACACAGACACACAGGCAACCGGACACACAGATACACAGACACACAGAGACCTGGACACAAAGAAAGACTTAAAAAACAGACACACAAGCACAGGGACACACAGACACACAGACACGCAGACACACAGACACAGACACCCACAGACACACAGACACAATGACACACAGACACACGAACACTCAGACACACAGACACACAGACATACAGACACACAGACACAAGGAAAAACAGAAAGACAGAAAACCAGGCTCACAAACACACAGACACACAGACACACATACACACAGACACACAGACAAACGGACACACAGACACACAAACACACAGACACACAAACAAACACACCCACAGACGCATAGACACACAAACACGCAGACAAACAAACACACAGACATACAGACACACAAATACACAAACACACAGACACTCAGACACACAGGCACACTGACACACACAGCACCAGACACACAGACACACAGACACTCAGACACACAGACACACAGGCACACAGACACACAGACACACAGGCACACGCAGACACGCAGAAACACCAACACACAGACACGCAGACACAAGGGCACAGAGACACGCAGGCACAAAGCCATACAGACACAAAGACACACAGTCACACAGATACACAGACCCACTGACACACTGACACACAGACACACAAACGCAAAAAAAAAACACTGACACACAGACACTCGGACACACAGACACACAGACACACAGACACACGGACACCCAGACACCCAGACACACAGACACGCAGACACACAGACACACAGACACACAGACACACATACACACAGACACACAGACACACAGCCACACAGACACATAGACACACAGAGAGACAGAAAAACAGGCACACAGGCACACAGACACACAGACACACAGACACACAGACACACAGACACACAGACACACAGACAGACAGACAAACAGACAGACAGACAAACACACAGACAGACAGACCGACGGGGCTGCCAGTGCCACGCGCGCACACACAGACACTGACACACACCCACACACACACACACGCGCACACAAACACACGCAAGTACACGCGCACAGACAGACAGACAAGCACACACACACTCACAGACGCACAGGAAGGCAAACACACTGACAGATCCACAGACAGACAGACACACAGACATACTGACATGCAGACACGCAGACACACAGACACAAAGACACGCAGGCACAAGGATACACAGGCACACAGAAAACCAGTCACAAGGACACACAGGCACCCAGACACGCAGACACTCAGACACACAGACAAACGGACACGCAAACACACAGACATACAGACACACAGACACGGACACACGGACACACGAACACAAAAGACACACGGACATACAGACACACAGCCACACTGATACACAGACACACAGACACACAGACACACAGACAAACAGACACACAGACACACAGACACACAGGCACACAAACACGCAGACAAACAAACACACAGAAAAGACTGACAGACACACAGACACACAGACACACGGACACACGGACACGCAGACACACAGGCACACAGACACACGGACACACACTGGGACACACAGACACACTGACACACAGACACACAGACACACAGACACACAGACACACAGACACACAGACACACGGACAACAAACAGACACACAGACATACAGACACATAGACACGCAGACACACAGACACACGGACACACGGACACACTGACACCAACACACAGACACACAGACACACCCACACCAACACACACAGATTGACAGACACACAGACACACAGACACACGAACACACGGACACGCAGACACACAGTCACACAGACACACGGACACACACAGGGACACACGGACACACAAACACACAGACACACAGACAACCAGACACACAGAAACACAGACACACAGACACACAGACACACGGACACACCGACACACTGACACACAGAAACACAGACACACAGACACACTGACGCACTGACACACCGACACACAGGCAACAACACACACAGATACACAGACACACAGACACACGGACACAAAGAATGACAGAAAGACAGACACAGAGGCACAGGGACACACAGACACACAGACACACAGACACACAGACACATAGACACAGAGACCGACAGACACACAGACACACAGACACACAGACACACGGACAATCAGACACACAGACACACACGACACACAGACACACAGACACACAGACACACAGAAAGACGGAGAGACAGAAACACACACACGCAGACACACATACACACAGACACACAGACAAACGGACACACAGACACACAGACACACAGACACACGGACACACGGACACACTGACACCAACACACAGAAACACAGACACACCAACACCAACACACACAGATTGACAGACACACAGACACACAGACACAAGGACACACGGACACGCAGACACACAGCCACACAGACACACGGACACACACAGGGACACACGGACACACAAACACACAGACACACAGACAATCAGACACACAGATACACAGACACACAGACACACAGACACACGGACACACCGACACACTGACACACAGAAACACAGACACACAGACACACTGACGCACGGACACACCGACACACAGGCAACCACACACACACACAGATACACAGACACACAGACATACGGACACAAAGAATGACAGGAAGACAGACACAGAGGCACAGGGACACACAGACACACAGACACACAGACACACAGACACATAGACACAGAGACCGACAGACACACAGACACACAGACACACAGACACACGGACAATCAGACACACAGACACACAGACACACAAACACACAGAAAGACAGAGAGACAGAAACACAGACACACAGACACACATACACACAGACACACAGACAAACGGACACACAGACACGCAGACACACAGACACACAGACACACAGACACACAGACACACAGACACACAGGCACACAAACACGCAGACAAACAAACACACAGACATACAGACACAAATACACAAACACACAGACACACACGCACATACACTCAAGCACACTGACACACACAGCACCAGATACACAGACACTCGCAGCGCAGCCTTGCCCTAGTCTGCCCGCTCCGCCCCCCCCCCCCCGGCTTGCTTCCCCTCTCTTGCCCCCTCAAAACCCAGCCCCCACCGCACCCCCCGCCCTATCGACCCGCATGCCAGGCGGACCCCGCAGACGGATCCAGCTGATTACCCTGCATATCCACGCCCCCCCCTCGGGTCCCCTCCGAGACCCGCTGCGACGCGCGCGTCGCATCCCCCAAATCGCGGCTGCGCCGGAACGCAGCCAAGTTCTCGATCCTTCCCGCGCCGAAACCTGTGACCACTCGCGCGGCGCCGCCGCCACTCGACGGCCCAGGCGGCTCCGCGCGCCTCGGGCGCACCAGCACCCCCCCTCGCATGTACGCGCCCTCGCCCGCGGCAGCCCCCTCCTCGACCGCGACGGGGCCAGGCGCCAAACGCGCCGACCTCCTCCGAGGGACCTCCGCCTCTGACCGAGGCCCCCCCTTTCGCTTCCCCGACGCTGGAGCCCTCCCCGCCCCCAGTCTTACCCCCTCAGCGCCGCCCCCCGTCTCCACCGCTGCCACATCTTTCCCCCCCGCGACACTCGCGCACGCCACATCGCCACCTAGACCCCCGCCGCCCGCGCGCGCCCCCGCGGGCCCTCGGGCACCTCGGACGCGGCCTCGCCCCGCGACGTCGCGCTCCCCGCCGACATCCCTAACTCCAGCCGCGGTGACCGCGCCACCCGCCGCCCCTGCATCCGAGCGAGGCGTCGCCGTCTTCCCCCGCGTGCGCCGCGCAGCAGAACGCGGAGCGGCGCCACCCGGCGAGCCTGAGACCCCCCCCTCTCTCGGAGACACCGCCCCCCCGCCAACCCCAGCGGTCAAGTCGCGGACGCCTGCCGCGCCCCTTGACTCGGCTGCGCCCGAAGCCGCGCCCTTCGTCGTGACCGCTAGCCGCCCAGCGGGACCATCACCATCGACGGCGCGCCCCTCCCCTGACTCGGAAACCGCAAACTTCCTCCGCAGGCGCCTGCTCGCGGAACGCGGCTTGGCAGCGGCAACCGAGACAACGCCCCCCCTGCGTCCTCCACGGCCTGGCCCTGCACCAACTCCACCGCCGGACGTAGCCTCACCCCCCGACCCGACAGAGGCCGAAGCCCCGGCCCGATCGCCAGCGACGCCGCGCGCGCGCCCGTTCCCTCGGGCCGCCGACGCCCCACCCCCACCCTCGCGCTCCGTCGCTCCGTCGACGTCACCGCCAACAGCCCCACCCCCGCCCCATCCGCCGCCACCAGACGCACTCGCATCACTGCCCCCCGGCCCACTCCCGCCACTGCCCTGCCCCTCACGCGCTGCGCCCACCTCGGTCGCACCTGCGCCCGCGCCCTGCCCCTGACCGCGGCCCAGGCGGCAATACACTGCCACGTACGCCTCCTTCTGCTTGATGTGCGCCGGCTCGCCTCGGATCAAGCGCGGTGGCTCATCGTCGTCAAACATGAAGTACCTCCCATCATGAACGCGGCACAGAGTCGTGTAATGGCCGCTATTAACTGACCGCCCATTGTGGTAAACCACACCGACCAACTGCATCTGGGGAAGCCCTGGCAGCCTCAGTTGCTCTTCCCCCCACACTGCCTCCCGCGCCTCGGTGCCCCTCCTCAATTGAACCACCAGAACCTGTGGCACACCAGTTGCTCTCGTCTGCCTCACGTGCTTAACCCGGTCGTGCTCGTCGCGGCAACACCCCGGGCAGCTCTTCTCGATTTCTTCAGGAACACAGAAGTCGCAGTACAACTCCTGCAGCATCAAGGGCCCACCTGGACGTCCATGAACACGCAGCTTCAGTACATCCTCAGCCTCGTACGCGACAGTCTCGTAATTGCACACGTCACACTTCTCCCGCTTCTCCACGACGAACCCGAACATCTGATCAACGCACGTCACCCGTAGATTCACCGCGCGGATGCTCTCTGGTTCCCGCTGCGCAAAACGACCTGCCAACATCTCTGCGTCACGCGCAGCCACCATCAGCTTACCCCAATACGCAAACACATCCTGCTGCTGCCACGGGTCGTTGAACTCACTCGGCCGCCCCATCACATCGTCGTCGCAGTCAACGCTCGTACGCCGCAGCACACTCACAGGTCCCTGCTGCCAGCGTCGCGAGCACAACTGGTTGCACGTCTCCCACATCCCGCACACGCAACAACGCCCCGTGCCCCGGTCCTCGCACTGCTGCTCTGAATGCCATCGAAACCACTCCAAGACGGCAGGCGTCCGCAACATCAGCTGCGTCACACTGACCACGTAGCAGGTGTGCCATGGCCGCGGCATCCCTCGGACGGGCATGCACCGCACGCTGTCCCACGAAGCCGCGCGAATGCCAGCCACGTTCGGGACGTGCATGTCTGCCGGGCACGGTGGCGGCGGAGGCGGGCAGGGGCTCGGCGGCGGCGGAACCGGGCGACCCAAAGCAAACAAACTCTGTGGCCCGAACGCTGCGGATATCGCTTGTTCCCGACGGCGCTGTCGGCGGCCGGCAGCCCGCTGCTGCGTCCGCAAGTACGCCTCTCGATCTCGATCCTGCGCCTGCTGCCGGGCCAGAGCCGCGGACTCTCGACCACGCTGTAACCGACTCTGAACCTCCACACCCTCCAGTCTCTGTGACTGATCGCGCGTCGCCTGCAGCACGACTCGCGCGCGCTGCGCCACGGCCCTCATCTTCTGCTCCCGAGATCCAAAGCACGCGTGGGCACGCACATACCCGAGCAGCCCATAGTGGTCGGACATGTGGAACTCGGAACCCTCGAAGAGCACCTCCCCTTTCCCTACCAAGTGCACCTCGGACCAGAGATCCGCTCCAAAGAGCACCCGGTCACGTCTCTGGCCAACAGCCCCCCTCTCGCCGAGACCCGAATAGAACTTATTGCCGGGGCAACCCCAGGATCGGCCCTCATACCATGCGTCCCTCAGACGCAACTGCTCCACGGCTGCCTGCACCTGCGCATCCGTGCTGTTCATGTCGCCCACGATGAGCAGCCGATGGCTTTCGTCCCCGCACTTCGCCACAATCTTCCCAAGTATCGCACGACGCCGTTCCCATGACGCGTCCGTGGGCAGGTGCACCGCCGCCACGTGCACGTGCCCATCGCCGCCGGCGCCGCCGTCTCCGGGCACCTGGACACGGCACAGCACGCACGGATCCTGCCCTAGCACAGCCACAGATTCCGCCCGCAGACCGTGCCTGACGTACAGATGCACATACCCCCTGGACTCGTGCGCCTGCGCAACGCCCGCCAATTGAAACTCCCCTGACAGCTCCTCGTACGCACCCCCGCCCTCGCACTCCTGCAAGGCAACGACGTCACACCCGCGCGCCAGCCTCCAACGGAGCACCTCGCCAAGAACCGCGGCGCGCTGATCCCGCGCGGTCCAGGAATGCGGCGCCACGGCAGCGCGATGCCCACCAGCAATGTTCCACGTCGCAAACGACAACGTCGACGCGCCCTCAAGGCCCTCTCCCTCGCCTGCCACGTCCACGGCCCTCCCCACCACACCCGCCATCGCCCGGCCCGCGCCCGCCGCACTGGGCCCAGACACATCCGCGCGCGGGGCGACGCCGAAGAGGTCCAGAGCGTCACGGCACTCCTGGTCCGAGAGCAACAACTCCTTGACATCCCGCGCACCACGCGCGCCGACACCCGCGCGGAAAGACGCGAACGCGCCCCGCAACGCACGACACACGTCTGGCACGAACGACTCCGCCGACGCATCCAGCACCCTGTCACCGGCCCCGCGACCAACGTGGCCCAGCAGGAGTCCGAGTGCGCCGGCGATCCTCTGCGAAGGCACCCGAACGTGCGGCGCCTCCCCAAACTCTACCCCTGGTGGCGGGCGCCGCCCATCACTGGCCTGTATCGGCCGCAGCAGCGCGTCGATATTCCGAGCGATTCGCCCTGCAACCGCCTCCCTGCGGCCTCGATCGTACACGCACACGGTCAGAGACTCGGCACGCCCGAGCGCCTCCCCGCCCGACCAGCCTGGACGCGCACGAAGATCCAATCCTGGGGAACGCCAGACACGCTCAGAGCGTCCACGGCAGCAACCATCAGCAACTCCTTCTTATCGCTGACGCTGCTCGCGTCCCAAACGCTCGTCCAGTTGTGCGCCACCCGAGCAAAATGCTCTGGGTTCTCCTCCGCGCCGACGTGCTCGCCCACCTTTGCCGATGCCACAGTCATCGGCAGGTCTAACCCTGAGCACAGCTGTCGCGCCACCTTCCGGAAGAACTCCAACGCCTGACGCTCCAGTCTGCCCTCCGCCAGAGCGCTCTCCGACCGCACGTTCACGACCCACTTGTCCATCCGCAGCGCGCAGCCACCGCGAACGTCCCCGAACGCATCCTTCATCTTCCTGGCCGCCTTATCCAAGCTTCTGTGCAGTCTCGGCGGCACCAGCGCACCCATGGCTTCCTTCACAGCGCTCATGTGCAGCGGGCCCAGGCTCGGTTCCACGACATCGAACACGCGACCATCCCACCGCCCACACGCCACCCACCGATCCACCATCATGTCAGCGACACGGCCCAACAACTCCACTCCGTCGTCGTCTGGGCGCTCCCGCGATAGCTGCGCAGCGGCAGCCCTCAAACGCCCCCGCAACTCTTCCACCGTGTCAACACCAGAGAAATCCTCTGCATCCCCACCCGCCAGCTCCCGCGCGGCCTCGCGTTCCTCCAACGTCACACCGCGCACCCTCTTCCGGTCCAGGAGCCTGTCAGCCACGGCGGTCAGACGACGCCGCGCGACGTCATCACCCCCCGCCTCGGCATCGACAGCCTCAGCCAACGCGGACACGCACGGCGCGCCGTCCTCACCCCAGAGCCAAGTGTCATCATCCACCACTCTGTTCAGACCTCTGAGCCTCTCCGCCTGCGCCGCACGGACGGTCTCGAGACGGCCAAACAATCTCCCCGCCGCACACCTCTCCTCTGCGGTCCACAAATCCGCCTCGCAGTACCCATACTTCCGCAACGTTGACGAAGCGCGCGCCTCCAACCGCCGCTCGAACCGACGGCGCTCCCGGAACGCCGTCGTGTGCCTGGCCCGCATGAAGTCCGCGTACTCCGGCAAGTCTTCCTCGAACACCAAGTCCCACGGATGCCTGACGCGCGTCGTTGCGACGAACCCGATCCCAGCGACGGCCGCGGTCTTCGCCGACATGTGCACGCGGACTTTCGCCAACGTCATCCCCTGCGCCTTCCAGTGCGTCAAAGCCACGCCAGCTGCAGCGGGTAGTTCTCGCGCGCGAGGCCGTCCTCCGTCGTGGACGATACAGTCTGCCTCCAGATGGGCACCCAGTTCTTGCGCACAGGATCGTTCTTGAAGAAAGACCGCGGCTCGCCATTCTCGTCCTTTCCCAGCTCGACGTCGTCGAACTCGACGAAAACACAAATGGGCGCCTGCAGATCCGGGCGCGCACTGTTGTGCGGGTCCGCCCCGTCCGGCCACATGTACCCGCGCAGCGTGCCCATCGCCCCGTTCATCAACCCCGCCTCGACCCACAAGTTCTGCGTCAGCAGCACGCGCGCCCCTTCACACATGTGAGGCTCGTTCTCGATCCCTCGGAAATCGTCAGCCGCCATCTCTTCCGGCCGAGATTTACTTTTATCCTTCCAATTGTGATAGGCGCGCAGAGACGCAATGGGCTTGCCACTGGCAGCCGCCACCTGGTACAGCCTCTCCAGGTTCACCCTATCCGCGCCGCAGGCACCCGACGCCCGATCCTTCCTGCCATCCATCAGCAGCGGCGCCGTCCCGAACGCTGCGAGCTCCTCCCTGCCCTCCTTCGTCATCTGCAGCACCGACCTGTTCCGGCGC
>CAUYUJ010002589.1:0-88008 GCA_963575745.1 Prorocentrum cordatum | reverse complement strand
CACCAGCACCAGCACCACCAGAACCAGCACCAGCACCAGCACCAGCACCAGCACCAGCACCAGCACCAGCACCAGCACCAGCACCAGCACCAGCACCAGCACCAACACCAGCACCAGCACCAGCACCAGCACCAGCACCCGCACCAGCACCAGCACCAGCACCAGCACCAGCACCAGCACCAGCACCAGCACCAGCACCAGCACCAGCACCAGCACCACCACACCACCACAACCACGCACACACGCACGCACGCACGCACGCTCGCACGCACGCACGCACGCGCACCACCACCCACTACGCACGCGCGCGCGGAGCCACAGGTCCGCTACGACACGCGTCCGCGGATAGAGAAAATCAGCGCCATGGTAAGGGATGGGAGGGAGGGGTAGGACGTCAGATATGACGCGAGCGCACCTAGCTTGTCCTCCTACCCCTCCTCCTCCCTCCCCTCCTCCTCCCCATCCTCCATCTCTTTCCCCTCCTCCTCCCCCCCGCAACCCTCCTCCTCCCCCTCCCCCTCCCAATCCTTACTCCTCCTCCTCCCTCCTCCCCTCCTCCTGCCTCTCCTCCTTCCTCCCCTCTTCCTCCCTCCTCCCCTCCTCCTCCTCCTCCTCCTCCTCCTCTCTCCTCTCCTCTCCTCCTCCGCCTCCTCCTCCTCCTCCTCTCTCGCTGCTGCGCGGCGCGCGGGCCTCCGGCGCCCGTGCGCGGCGGCTTCGCGCCCGCCCTCCCCCCCCCCGCGCTGCCGCGGCGCCGCGGGCTGCGGCCGCGGCTCGGGCGCCGCGGGAGCGGCGCTCCTAGGCGCCGCGGGCTGCGGCTGCGCCTGGCAGGCGTCCCTCCTCACCCTCTCACCTCTCCTCCACTCTCCCCCTCCTCCTCCACCTCCTCCTCCTCCTTCTCCTCCTCCTCCTCCTCCTCCTCCTCCCGATCCAGCTGTGCGGAACCTCACGCTCGGAAGTGCACTAAGGAGGTACTCGCAGGACCGCCGGCCATGTCTGACTTGACTTTGGGCGGGAGGCGACGGGGGGCACAGTCAACCCGTATCATCAGGATGCGCGGTGAGGATGCCCGGGCCTCGGAGTGCCATCCCGGAGCTCGTCGAGCGGGGCGCGGCCAAGGGAAGCGGCCAAGGATCGGCCGAAGGGGCAAGGAAGCAAGGGGTACCCTTGGGAAGGCTGCCCGTCCTTGCTGTGTGGGTTGACCGTCACCTGCAAGGGTGGTGCAGAGAAGAGCCCCAGAGAGGCCCCCGAGGGCCCCCATCTGGAGCCAGCATGGGCCCCGGAGGGGCCCTAAAGGGCCGCTCCTTTCGCCACCCCGCATGCAGGTCACCCTCCAGAATGACCACCCGCCCAGATCTTCGCGTCGCATGTTTTGCGCGCCAGGCGATTCTGCCCTCCTTTGCTGGGCCGCGGGACCATCACAGCTCGATCCGGCTCGAGACAACTATGCAACAGAGAGATGGGATGTAGGGCTCTGGTCGTGATGTTTGAAGATGCTTCAATTTTGCCGCGACGTCGGATCTCAGGGCCCGCGCCGTGAACAAGAAACAGGACGGAAGATGTGTTGCCGTTTCTGGCCGCACAAGTCTCGACCCGCTCCATGGGCCTGACTTCTCATCCTGATCCTTTGCCCGACGTTCCCAGGGATCGGCTTCTCACCCTGAGCACAGCAAAGCTCCTTTCGCCATGGTCTCTTCGTGACCCGCGGGGGTCTGCGCCGGGATAGGGTCGCTGCTCTTCCTCCTCCTCCTCCTCCTCCTCCTCCTACTCCTCCTCCTCCTCCTCCTCCTCCTCCTCCTCTTCCTACTATTCCTCCCCCTCCACCTCCCCCTAATCCTCCTCCTCCTCCTCCCTCTCCTCCTCTTCCTCCTCTCCTCTCCTCCTCCTCCTCCTGCCTCTCCTCCTCCTCCTCCTCCTCCTCCTCCCCTCCTCCTCCTCCCCTCCTCCTCCCCATCATCCTCCTCTTCCCCCTCTCTTCCCCCCCCTTCTTCTCCCCTCTCCTCCTCCTCCTCCTCCTCCTCCTCCTCCTCCTCCTCCTCCTCCTCCTCCTCCTCCTCCTCCTCCTCCTCCTCCTCCGGGGGCCCGGCATCGAAGGAGTCAGCACATCGCACGGCGGCGCCTCTGGCGCCGAGTGCGGCGGCGCTCCCGCCGCCGGTGTCGGCGGCCTTCGGGGGGCGGGAGAAGAAGGCACCGATGTCGCTGCTCGCTCTGGCGGACCCTCGCCGCCGCGGCCGGACTCTCCTCCTCCTCCTCCTCCTCCTCCTCCTCCTCCTCCTCCTCGCCTCCTCCTCAGCCTCCCGCTTCTCCTCCTCAGCCTCCTCCTCCCAAACTCCCCCTCTCCTCCCCTCCTCCTCCTCCTCCTCCTTCCTCCTCCTCCTCTTCCTCCTTCTTCCTCCTCTCCTCCTCCTCCTCCTCCTCCTTCCTTCTATTCCTCCTCCTCCTCCTCCTCTCCTCTCCTCCTCCTCCTCCTCTGCTTCTCCGCCTCCCCTCCCCCCCCCTCACCTCCTCTCCCTCCTCCTCCTCCTCCTCCTTACTCTCTCCCAGCCTGCCTACTCTCCTCCTCTCCCTACTCCTCCGCCTCTCCTCCTCCTCCTCCTCCTCCTCTTTCTCCACCTCCTCCTCCTCTCCTCCTCTCCTCCTCCTTCCTCACCTCCTCCTCCTCCTCCTCCTCCTCCTCCTCCTCCTCCTCCTCCTCCTCCTCCTTCTCCTCCTGGAAGCGCACGTCGGAAAAGCGGGGCCGTCAGCATGGTGCCTCAAATCCCTCCACCGTGCCGGGATGCACGAGCTGGAGTGCCCTTAGGTCCCTTGCATTCTTCAGACGAGGCCAGGACGAGGATCAAATTGTGTGAGGATAAACTGAGAATCTCGGGCGCCGCGGCCTTCTCAGAACGTTCCAGAAGGCTCTGAGAGCGTTCTGGAACGCTGTGGAACAGATTCATGCTCGTCCCAGCCCCGTCCGAAATCTTCAGTCCTCGATCCTCAAGATTGAGTGTGAACAGGCCCGGACCCAAAATTCTCAGATTTTCCAAGGTTCTCAGCGCGCCTCCCGCGATTCCCCATCGGTTCCCGCACGACGCTGTCGGAGAGCGCCCCAGAACGGCCCCAGAGGGCCCCGAGAGTCAAGGGGCCCAAGGACACACAAATAAATACACACAAATAAAAGTATTCACCATAGTTTCCCATATGTTCTGGGTTTTTGTCTTCCCGCCCAATTCCCATATGTTCCCATATTTTCTTGGGGATCGACGATTAATTGTGTCTGTTTTTTTCCCTCCTGAGAGAGGCATCTGACCTACAACCCAGGCACCGTGGCGGCATGGGCCCAAGGCCGAGGCCGGTGGATTCTGGTAAGAACCAGGGGTCCGAGCAGATGTGGTCGGAGGATCGCTCCGCATCGCCAATGCATCGGCGACGTCGGCCATGCATCGGCGCCATCGGCGTGGGAAAGATCGGCTCCACAATCAGCCGAAATGGCGATGTGTCAGCGATGCATCGGCGATGCGGCGCGATCCTCAGACCCCGTCGGAGCCCATCTAATGGCCCACGACAGGTTCGCCGTGACGACCCCGGCGTTGGTTCCTGACATTGCGCGGATCGTTCAACCTTGAACGAACGGCGACTCCCCGATCGCCAAATCGTTTCATTGTTGGCAATTCTGGGGTGCAGGCGACGTGCAGGCTTGGATGCTGGCGCGAACCTGCCGTAGAAGAACCCTGGCGTTGCCTAGGGCGGGGGGGGGGGGCGATAAATGGGGGGGAAGAACATGCACCTCTCGAACCCACCTTGGGCCCCAAGGGCCCTGTGCACGAAAGGTTCACATTTCTTCACCCCTCACTTGAGCGACGAAGTAAAAACTGGTCTTTCACTAGACGACATAGCGACCTTGCGCCACGCCTTATGCGGACCGCCAGCGCGGCACATCGCGTGGAGAAGACGGCGCTCACGCACGACCTTGCCCGGGAAGCTTGCGCGCGAATGTTGGCGAAGCCGACGGCGATTTCTTGCGCCGCTCATTTTTCGGCCCCTCCCCCCCCCCATCCCCACTCCCCACTCCCTGCACCTGTTGGGCCCCAGGTGGCCCCGATAGGGCGGAGGGCCCTTTTGGGTCCCAGGGCCCCTTTGGGTGTACTTCGAAGGGCCCGAACGGGGCTCCTCAGGGGACCCTCAAGGAACCCCAGAAGGCCCCATGTAGGGACCCTTCAAAGCACAACAGGTACCCGAAAGGTGCCCTTGGAACAAAGAGAGTGGGAGGACAGGGAGGAGGAGGAGGAGGAGGAGGAGGAGGAGGAGGAGAAGGAGGAGGAGGACGAGGAGGAGGAGGAGGAGAAGGGGGAGGAGGAAGAGGAGGAGGAGGAGGACGACGACGACGAGCAGGAGGAGGAGGAGGACGAGGAGGAGGACAAGTGCAAACCCAAGACTCCTCAACGAGGTTGCATTCAACCCTTCCTCAAAACTCTCTCTCTTCTTAGGCCCCCACAAGACTTCATTGCCATTCGGGGAAACACCCCGTTGGAAGAACACCATTCCTGAGACTTCAAATGGACCCCATCACCCTTACTGTTGCGTCTGAACGACCCCGAACCGTGCCAGAAAACCATTCCTGGGACATCCACACCACGAAGCCGCGTGACTGCTGCGCCCAAAGATCCTGGCACGATGCCAAGACACCAGGTCTGGGAAGTTGACCAGGCGAATCCTCCAAGCTGCTGCTAACTCTTGAAGATCAAGTGTGCGCGGCGCCCGAGCGAGAACCACGTGTTCAAAGGAAGCCGTCGTCCATCCACGAAGCCCTTGCAAACTATTACGTCACATGTGCGCGGCGCTAAAAAATACACTTTTTGGAAACGGACCGAAATCCATCCATGACACTCTTGCAACCGTGGAAGACGAGCGTGGGCGGCGCTCAGGCTGGAGCCACGGTCTGAAAACGGACCGCCCTCCATTTGCGAAGCCTGTCCGATGAAAGAAACGATTATGCGCGGCGCTATGGTCCGAGCCGCATTTTGAAAGCGACCCCGTCCACCTGTGAACCTGTTGCATATCGTAAGCTCCAGGATGCTGAATAGTGAGGTGAGGGGCTGCTGCCCTTTGGGGGATCGCCCACCCCGCACACTACGCTGCGCCCTGAGAGGCCTCGCAGACCGCACCCCAAAAAGAGCCACCCGAGAGCCCTGGCATCGGTACCGTTATGCCCCCCCACTCGCCTCCTGCTCCTGCTCCTGCTCCTGCCCCTGCTCCTGCTCCTGCTCCTGCTCCTCCTCCTCCTGCTCCTCTTCCTCCTCCTCCTCCTCCTCCTCCTCCTCCTCCTCCTCCTCCTCCTCCTCCTCTTCCTCCTCCCCCCCCCCATTCCCTGGCCTCGGTGCGGCATCCGGGCACGCGGGCTCGCCGGCCTCCTCTCGGGGGGGGGGGCGGGCTGCGCTGCCCGCAGGCGGCTCTGGAGCAGCGCGGCGCCTGCCTGCTCTGTCCTCCCCCTCCCCCTGCGTCCTGCTCCCTCCTCCTCTGGTTTCTCCTCCATGATCCTCCTCCTCCTCCTCCTCCTCCTCGCCTCTCCTCCTCGTCCTCTCTCTCCTCCTCCTCCTCCTCCTCCTCCTCCTCCTCCCTCCTCATCAATCATCATCATCATCATCCCTCCTCCTCCTCCTCCTCCTCTCCTCCACCTCCTCTCCTCCCTCCCTCCCTCCTCCTCCTCCCTCCCTCCCTCCTCCCTCCCTCCCTCCTCTTCCTTCTCCTCGCTCTTCCTTCTCCTCGTTCCTCCTTCTCCTCCTCCTTCCTCTCCTCCCTCCACCTCCTTCTCCTCCCGCCTCCTCCGCCCCCAGATTGCCGGGATATCGGCCTCGACGAGATCGGCATCGAATCGCACAGATCGGATCGAAATGGACCCTGCAGAGGCGACTCTGGTCCAGTGTGGCGCTTGCATACTCCAGATTTCGTAATAAAGGGAGGGGGGTCTCATTTCGGGGGGGGGGGGGGGGGTCCAGGCTATCTTGGAGGGCCTGGGGGGTCTGGGGACGATGTTTTGGAGGGTTCTCCCACGGGGGAGGTCTGAAATGGCTTGTCTTGGAGGGTCCAGACCCCCTCCCTTTTACTACGAAATCTGGAGTATCGAGCGCAGGGAGGCCACATGTGCGTTGCCGCCGCAGGCACTCCACCAAAACAAGTTTCACAGTCGAAGCTCGCTGACGCGATAGCGTTGACGGGAAAGAGAAGGAGGAGGAGGAGGAGGAGGAGGAAGAGGAGGAGGAGGAGGAGGAGGAGAAGGAGGAGGAGGAGGAGGCGCTGGAGGAGAAGGAGCAAGGAGGCGGCGCGACGATCCCCGTGCAATCCAACCGCTTTTTCCAGGAGGGCCCAAATCCGGGGCGCCTCCAACTGGCGGGGAACGATGGAAATACATCGGACCAACATCACCTCTGGCAATCTCCGATCCTAAAGGGGCCTCGACGGGGGGAGGTGGCGGGCGAGGGGAGCAGGTGGCCTTGCGTGGAACACCACCCTGCGGGACCCGCCAGAAACGTACAGAGACAACGGGAACTGTACGTCTGGCAACACCAGGAGTGTGCAAGGGTAACGGTGGGATGGAAGGATGCATCAGCCCGCTGGACCCCCCGAAGGACCAAAGCGGACGACTGTTGTGTGAGGGCGCGGGCACGAACAGTTTAAATCACACGCCCTGCAACAGCAAAATTCATTCTACCACCGTAGACCCCACATAGACATGTCACATATGCCGTTCAACTCCAATCGGCTCTATTGGATTCCATAGGAGCCCATTGGAATCCATGCGTCTCCGTGGGTCTCGATTGGCCTTCATGGGACTGCATTGAACTCTTTAGGTCTCCACTGAACTCCGCAGGACTTCACTGAACAGTCTGGTGCAGCATACGACCCCACTAGGCACCCTTGGGACTGCAGGGGGACACCCCCAGACCTCTGGTGAACCCAATGGGGCCCAATTGATATACCAAGCGGGCCAGTGGAAGACAGAGGATCTCGTTGAAATCAATTGTCTCCAACTGGGCTTCATTCGACCCCACATGCCCGCAGTGGTCTTACTCGAACCCCGTAGGACTCCACCAGACTTCATTATCTAGGGACCCGTTGGGATATCAATAGCGATCACACGGGACACCCAAGCGACTCCATCGGGAATGCAGGGCTTGGGAACCATTCGAGTTTTCATACGGCCCCAGCGGGATGCCCACAGGAACCCCATTCAAATACCGAGTGGATCCATTGGAACCCATATCTGGGGACACCCAGGATGGTGCTAAAGCAAAACAGGTTGGGGGATACGAAACCCTGTTTCCCAGGGGCAGCGCGCGTCGTTCTAGCACGGCACCGCCACGAAACGTATGTTGGACCCTAGGCGAAGACAAGGCAGGGCAAGCCGCTCGCCGACCCTGTCGCAGGGCAACGAACCTCTCGCGAAGGCAATCGGAGTTGGAAACAAATGTTTGTGCGGGTGCGCATATGCGGCGCTTTGGGCATGGGCGCTCGGGCGCTACTCCTTACGCGCACAAAATGGACCCAAAACTGCAAATCGAGCGAGAACACAAAAGTCACTGAACCAGCAACACGAATGCCCCCGATGCCAGCGTAACGTGCAGATGCCACGCGGGGGGCGCGGCCCGAAGGTGCACGTTCCAGCGAAAAACCAAGGTGGAAGCCGATTGCAGCAGTCATCCGTCATCCCATCTAGCTTTCAAGTGTCAGCGGGATCGTTCGATGCGGACTGTCTGCCCGCCGCGCCGTCATCACCTCACTGGCATGCCACGTGCGTCCATGGGCGCCTCGGCCGGAGCCGGCAGCGGCCCCCTGGGCCGCCCGCCGTCGGGCGCATGGAGCCTGCTTTTGTCTTGGATCCGGGCAAGTTTACTTGCATGGACGGGGGGGGGGGCTGAGTCTGAAGCAGCCCGAAAACAAGTCGACGGGCGGAAATCACGCAAGTCGAAAGACACTTGCACGCTCGTGTTCGACTGAAGAGGAGCGAGGGGGGGCGGGGGGGGGGGGGGGGGGGGCGAACGCCATGCAAGTTAGCTTGCCTGGATATAAAAAAAACAGGCTCCGCCGTCGGGCGTATGGCGCCCGGTAGCTCCGGGCGGGTCGACGCCGCCAGGCGCTCACTCGAACAGGCCACCCGCCTCGGAAGCGCCCGCGGGGCGGGCATCACCAGGCGGGCGCAGGAGGAGGCCGTGCGCCAGGCCATCCCGGCGGCCTCCGACCTGGCGGGGGCCAAGCGGCCAAGCGCCTTCGCTACTATTGCTGAGCTTGCGCGAGTGCGCCACCTCGCGGGGGCTCGACTTGGGAGACAGGGCGGACTACGCGACCGGCATGTCGCAATAAACCATGTCCCGCTGGGCCCCCCCCCCCCTGGCCACCGCGCGCGGTGCATGCGGGGGCTGGCATGCGCACCCATGATGAATGCAAATTCACCTAAGCATGCGATGCGGGAAACACGTCGGGGGGACATTGCGGCCCTGCCTTGGTGGCCCCAACATGGCGCGAACATGGGCCCCGTTATCCAAGCCCGCTCTCTGGGAAACGCGTCGGGGGGACGTTGGGGCCCTGGCCTGGGGGCCTCATCGCGGCCTCAACATGGGCCACCGCATCCAAGCCTGCTGTGCGGGAAGCACGTCGGGGGGACGTTGGGGGACTGACCCGAGGGCCGCATGGCCCCAACATGGGCACCATCACCCAAGCCTGCTATACCGGGGGCACGTCGGGGGGATGTTGAGTACCTGGACTGACGGCCCCAACGCGGCCTCGACGTGGGCCCCGGCATCCGAGCCGGCGTTGCGGAAGTCACGTCGGGGAGATGTTGGGGCCCTGGCCTGGGGCCTCAACGCGGCCTCGACATGGGCCTCGGCATCCAAGCCTGGGGCGCGCGAGGCACGTGGGTGCGGTGACGAGGCCCTGGCAAGAGGGCCACGGCCAGGGCCTCGCAACCAAGCCTGCGCTGCTGGACTCACGTCGGGTGGACGTTGTGGCCCTGGCCTCACCGCGGCATCTTCCTGGCCCTCAGCAGTCAAGCGGACTCAACGCGGCCGCGATATGGCCTCGACAAGCGCGAAATCTCCGCGCCTGCAGCGCGGTCATCACTTCGGGGGCATGTCGAGGCCATGACCTGATGGCCTCAACGTGGCCTCACCATGGCACATACATGCGGAAAAACCAAAGCTTGCCATGAGGGGCCAGGGGGCGTTCAGGCCTCGACGCGGCCGAAACGTGGCCGAGACATGCTCGCGGGCCCAAGCTTGCCAAGAGGGAGTTTCTTCCGGGGGACGCTGAGGCCTTGGCCCGATGGGCTTCGACTTGGGCACTGCAATTGATGCAAGAATGGTTGCCAGCCGTAGTGGATGCGGGGTGCGCGCCCATCCCGACGCCGTTTGACATCGGACGGCGCGCGCTGCCGTGCTCTGCACCGCCGGCAGTGGCGGGGGCGAACAGGCGAACAACAACAACGCGCTCGCGGCGAGCAGAGGCACGGCGGTCAACGAACGATTGTCGAAGCAACTACCGACAAAAGGTGGGGCAGGGGACCCCCCGCTACGAACCGCCAGTGGGCGAGCGCCCCTTCTCTGAGGGAAAGAAGGAAGAGAGAGAGAGAGAGAGAGAGAGAGTGCGAGAGAGAGAGAGAGAGAGAAAACCCAAAGAAGGCTCGCGGCCAAAACGGAACGGGGGCGCCGTTTCGAGCCCGGGAACAATGCCCCCCCCGGGTGATGGGTGACCGGCCCGGGCGGGCCTATAGGCCCTGTCCGACGTCCCACCTCGAATCAAATCGGTTCGCAGGCCCCCGCACCCCAGCATTGCCTCCAAGGGGGCGGTGGCTCGAATTTGCGGAGCCCGCTTGGTTGAATTAGCCGCCGGTGTCCGCCCCGGGCCTAATCGACTTCTCGCAGGCGCTGGATCGGCAAACGTGCACCCCTGCCTCGCTTTGGCCTCGGACCCCGCGGGCTTCTCGTAGGCGCCAGGTCGGCGGGCGACCGCGACAGCTGGTTTCTGCTCGGGGCCTTGACGACTTCTCGCAACAAGCGCCAGCATCTTTGCGGCCGGGGAGATCGCGCCAGGCGCTGGCCTCGGCCCCCTGGGCTTCTCCTGGCCTCGCGCGCATTTTGTGCTGGCCTCTTTCCCGGGGCTCATAGGCTTCTCGCGGGCTCGACCTGGCGCGTTAGACCAAAAAGGACGCGCCCGCCGGCTTTGGCACGGGGCCCGGGCGACCCCTCGCAGGCGCCAGCGCTCGCGCGGCGGAGGTGCCCCCCCCCCCCCCGTGCACGTGCCAACCTCGGGCCCGTTGGGCACCTCGTGGGCGCGCGCGCGGTTTTGTCGGCCTGCGCACAGGGCCCCATACCTCTCGCGACCTCGACCTGGCGCCCCAAGCGCAATCTATTTGGAGGCGTGGAAATTGGCACCAACACCAGAACAGGGGGTTGCCTCCACATGGGAAAGATGATCCTAGATTTCGGTGTTGGTGGTAATATTTCGGTCACCTTGGAAGCCAGAATATTACCACCATCGCCGAGATCGGGATCTTCTTCCCTCGGTGGAAGCACACCGCCGATCTTGGTGTTGGTGTTAACCTCTAGGCCTGCGATCTATCGCTGGCATCTTGGCCCGCGGCCGCTTCGGTGTCCAAGGGCGCACGCCGGCAGCTGCATAGCCTTTTGCACCAGCTTGGCCTCTGCGACGGCCGCCGCTGGCGCGGGCGGGCCGCCCCGCCCGCGCGGGCGGCGGCCGCGCCGGCGCGCCCCCTCTTCGCGCCGCCCGGCCCCCCCGCAGAGCGCGCGCGCGGCCGAGCGCGCCCAGCCAGGCCCTCCTCCTCCCTCCTCTCCTCCTCTCCTCATCGTACCTCCTCCTCCGCCTCCTCCTCCTCCTCCGCCTCCTCCTCCTCCCTCCTCATCCCTCCTCATCCCTCTCCTCCCTCCTCCCTCCTCCCTCCTCCTCCCTCCTCCCTCCTCCCTCCTCCCTCCTCCCTCCTCCTCCTCCTCCTCCCTCCTCCTCCTCCTCCTCCCTCCTCCCTCCCCTCCTCCTCCTCCCTTCCCTCCTCCTCCTCCTCCTCCCTCCTTTCCTCCTCCTCCTCCTCCTCCTCCTCCTCCTCCTCCTCCTCCTCTCCTCCTCCTCCTCCTCCTCCCCCTCCTCCTCTCCTCCTCTCCCCCTCTCCTCTCCTCCTCCTCCTCCTCCTCCTCCTCCTCCACCTCCTCCTCCTCCTCCTCCTCCTCCTCTCCTCCTCCTCCTCCCTCCTCCTCCTCCTCCTCCTCCTCCTCCTCCCCTCCTCCTCCTCCTCCTCCTCCTCCTCCTCCTCCTCCTCCTCCTCCTCCTCCCCTCCTCCTCCTCCTCCTCCTCCTCCTCCTCCTCCTCCTCCTCCTCCTCCCTCCTCCCGAGGCCAGGGCAGGCTAGACCGACGAGGACGGGGCAGGGGGGCCCCCGTTGCGAACCGCCAATGGGGAAGAGGGGAGAGAAAGACCGAAGCAGGCCCGCGGCCACAACGGGGGGAGGTGCCGCTTCGAGCCCGGGAACAGCCGACCGGCAGCCACGGGGCCGCGTCCGCCCGCCCCCCCACTCCCCGCGGGCTTGTGCCCCGCAGGCTGACGCAGACCCTCCACCTTTTCAGGCGCGCAGTTGCGAGCTCAGCTGCTGCTGGGCTGCTGCGACGATGGCGCGCTCTTCTTCCATCTGCAGGGGACAACCATTTCCCAGACGGCTGCTCGGTTGTCGCGGATTCCCGCGATGTCGAACACATCAAAGGCGAACCAGATGCTTGCAAAATCCGTGCTGGCAGATGGCGTTTCGCTGCTGCCCCGCGCGAGGGGCGCTACCGCAACGGGCAACAGGGCTGGCATGATCGCGGCCCCCGACGGCCATTGCGAGGGCCAGCCGGGCGCAACCACGATGGTTGCGCAGCGGCTGTGCGGCAACTGTTGCTGAGCGGCGGCGCGCAGGACCCCAGCGAGGTCGCCATAAGCGCCGGTAGCCACGCCCAGGATGCCTTTTGCGGTGTATTTGCAGCCAGTCTAGCGTGACCTTGCCTGACGCGGCTGTGGAGTGGACTCGCTGGAGCACTTCCCAGACCGTGCTCGAGCCCGTGGCGTCTGACGTCATAGCTCCGACGCGAGCCTGGCCTGGTCAGCCTGGCGCGATGGCGGCTCGCCGACGGCCTTTAACGCTCGCGCCCACTGCGAAGGGTCCATGCACACGGATGCGGGTAGCCTTGGCTGCGAGGGCGTGGGTCGCCTGGACGGCTTCGCACTGTTTCCCGGCCTCCTCTGGCCTTGAGGAGCAATCTGCTGGATCCGACTCAGAAGGGAACGCAGTCGAACCGCAGCGTTCTGCTCGGGGCCGCCGCGACCAGCCAAACGGCACCTACGAGTGCGCGGCGATGTTCGTCCGGCGCAGCCCCGGCGCCAGGCCGGGGCAGGCTGGAGCGCCGCGGGCAGGCCCCCGTCACGTGCAGATTTGGATTCCGGCCCGGTCGCCCAACTTCGCGCCCCCGCAGGCGACGCAGTCTCAGGAAAGCAGTGCCACGTCGGTCAGACAAACCTTATCGGCGGGCGGGTGTCGAGGACGAACCTGGTTGTTGCGTCGCGCACGGTTTGACGATCAAGCACTCTGTGGGAGACGACACGCGCGCGTCAATCATGCCCCCATCCCCCCCGAAGCTTCCCCCGCCCCACAAAACCACGCCCGCAGCCAGCCCCCCGCCCGAGGGGAACAAGGTTGGCGGGGCGCCCAGGGAGGACACGGAGAGCGGGGCGGCCTTCTCAGAAGGTAAGAGGGCTTTTTAGAAGGCTCCCTACAGAGGCTCCTCGCATGCGGGAAGGGTTTCAAGCATGGGCCCAGGGACGCACAAATATATATATATATATATATATATACACAAATCCGAGGACCCCCCATATTTTCCCATACTTCTTGGAGTTTCGACCCCCCCCCCTGATCCCACATTGTCCATACTCTCCTGGGAGCCGACGACTCTATACGCATGTGCTTTTCCCCCTGGTTCTAAAACGCCTTCCCCGCCCGTGCCTCTGCATGCCGCCCCCCTTTTGCCGTTCCGCGCGTGCTCCGAGCCACCAGCGAACGCGTGGGCTCGGAGACCCGGCGCCGCATCACCTCTCCACGGCGTCGTATAACCCCTCCATCATGATGGGCCGATTCTCCACGAGGAGGAAAAGGAGGAGGAGGAGGAGGAGGAGGAGGAGGAGGAGGAGGAGGAGGAGGAGGACCTCCCCCCCAGAACTGGCTCTTTCAACAACGCGGGACCGCCCGCCGGCCAAACCGAACAGCACTCTTGAGACACCCTGTTCGACCGCAGCTCTCGGGGCCCCGCACGAGCCCACAGAGGCAGAATCGTTTTTTTGCCGCCCTCGCGAGCAGGCGCGCGCGGGCGCTCCCCGGGGGGGGGGGGGCGCCGCACTGTACGCCGCGGCCCCACTTGCGCGCCGAAGGCCATAGGGCCGTGCCCTAGGGCAGGGAGGAGGAGGAGGAGGAGGAGGAGGAGGAGGAGGAGGAGGAGGAGGAGGAGGAGGAGGAGGAGGAGGAGAGGAGGAGGAGCATGTCATGCACGAAAGGACCCGGCCCAAAACATGACGCAGAAAGATGGGGTCCAGGGCTCCAGTCTTTTTGTTTCTGGCGATGTTGTGCAGTGGAGGCCCGTCCTCAAGAAAGCTTCCGCCAGAAGCCCAGCCCTGAGACCACAGGAAGTTCCTTGATTCCTGGTGCGGGGACGTCACGCCTTCCATAGCAAAACCATCGACACCCAAGAAACCCAGGGCACCCTGGAGGCAAGCAAGGTGATTCTTGGCACGGGCCCCCACGGTAAGGTAAACGAAAGAAACGAGAACCACGCCGAAGACCGCGAGAACGTGCAGGCGGGAGGCCAGAGAACCGGCGCAACGAAGCAGGTACGGAAAGGCCGGGCGGGTAGAGGCAGAGGGCAGGAGGACGAGGAGGAGGAGCAGGAGGAGGAGGAGGCGAAGGAGGAGGCGGAGGAGGAGGAGGAAGGGGAGGAGGAGACAGCAAAAAGGGAGCAGGGAAGGGAGGAGCAGGCGAGAGAGAGGAGGAGGGAACCCAAACGAAGGCGGCAGGAGGAGAACGGCTCCTCGGCCTCGATGATCAGGTCCGTGGTGGCGTTGAGGGCATTGCTGGCGCCCTCGAACACGTCCATCGCCCCTGCGCCCCGCCGGCAGGCGGCGTCGAGGGCCTCCGCGGCAAGGTCCTCGAGGACCTTGCGTAGGGAGCTGTTTCTTTGCTTCCCGAGGTCCTCTGGGACCTGCGGGGGGCGAGGCCCGGCCCTCGAGAGCTAGGGAGAGAACACTTCTGCAACTCCCCACGACAACAAGAAGTCTTGGCTCACAGAACTCGAAGGCAGGATCTCCCCCACCCGCCCTGCACAGCCTGCGTGCTGCGGTCGCCAGGCCCAGAAGTCTGCCGCTGCTCCCCGGGGGTCCCGCCCCGCGTCTTGGGCGAGTGCCGACGGCACACCGCGGCCGCAGGGCCGCAAAGCCGCAGAGGGTGCAGGTGCCCCCCGAAGATCCCACCTCGCGCTCTCGGGCGGGGAGCGCTCGAAGCAAAAAACGTAGCACCCTGCAGTTGACGAACGAACAACACACACCCATACCCATGTGGAGGTCGTTGGGAGGAGGACTGGCTATGGGTATGGGTGCGGGTTGTCGGACCCTGGGGAACGCTCCCGTTCGAGCGGGGACCCCCATCCGACAACATGCACCCATACCCATAGCCAGTCCTCCTCCCAACGACCTCCATATGGGTATGGGTGTGTGTTGTTGGTTCGTCAGCAGTTGCGGATCGGGGGCGTCGGCAGTCCGCGAGGCTCTGAAGAGGCCCGCCGCAGGCGCCGAACGCATACGAAATATACAACGAGCTCGCCGCAGGCGCCGAATTTTTCGTTGGACCAGTGTGGGTGGGTCACGGGTCGGGTGGGTCGCGGGTGGGTCGCGGGTGGGTCGCGGGTGGGCCGCGGGTGGGCCGCGGGTGGGTCGCGGGTGGGTTGCGAGCTGGGTCGCGAGTGAGACACCGACAGCGGCAGCAACAACAAACAAAACAAACAAACAACCAATCAATCAATCAACCAAACAAACAAACACCAACACCAACACCAACAACAACAACATCATACGCAACAACACAGTTCTAACCACAGCAGCAACCATAATGATCGCTCTTATTTGTTCGCGCACCAGTCATCACGTGTGTCCTAAAACCTCGATAGTTACCCGCTCTCTTCGTCTACGGTCGTACCCCCTCAGGGATATATCATTCTTCCCTGCAGGGTGCATGTCGTGCAGCCCCGAAGGCAGAGGAAGAGAGGACGGATGGAAGGAAGGGACAAGGGGGAGGGAGGAGGACGGAGCACGAGAGAGAATAGCAGGAGGGGGGCTAAGAGCAGAAAACACCTGGCAAACCCAGAGGGGCAGATCGGGCGGGTAGACCCTAACGGGCAGGTCGGAAAGGCGGGCCCAGGCGGCCAGGTCGAGCAGGCGGGTTGCTGAAGCGTGCGCCCTGCGTGAGTCGCGAGGAAATCTCAAGCGATAGCGCGATTCCAAAATATATCGTGAGAAAGTCTACAGGCACAGCGTGGTTCCCGAGTGTCGAGGGCGCGGTGGCGTCTGCATAATTTGCAAGGACGTCCCACGCAAGAGCGCGATTCCTGCACATTTTGTGAGGAGGTCCCGCGCGAGGGCGCGACTTCGGAATAACTTGTGAAGTGGTATCAGGCGGGAGCCGTTGTTGTAACCCGGGGGCCAGGGGTGCAATTTGGTGCCGCCTCGCTTCCCCTTGTATAAACCAAGGTGCGACCCCCGGAATGAGCACTGACATTGAAACCAACAGAATGGTTACCGGGGAAGGCGGCACAAGACTACTTATTACTTAGATGTGAACATTCGGCACCAACAAGAACACCACCAACATCAATAACATCAACGGCGACACTAACGACAACAACAACGACAACAACAACGACAACAAACACAACAAACATATACGAACACCAACCAAACAATTAAACAAACAAAAACACAACAAACAACAAAGCAACAAGGATCCGCACCGCGGAACCCCACTTGAGCCACGCACCCAGGGACAGTGAATGACCGTTCTGCCCCCTCACTCTTGCGTTGTATGTGACCCCCCCCGCTCGACAAACAAGTGGACAAATAAGCGTCATGCGTAACACTGCCGCTGATGCCGCCATGCTTGCCTCCTCCCGCTCCCCGTGCAGACCGAGGCGTCATGCTCACATCCAGCTGCAACCGTTCGGGCAGCAACAACTGCAGCGGGGAAGGGCGTACACAACATAGAGGTATCATACCGAAGTCCACCCCCCCGTCCCGAGGCCCCGAGGAGGCCCAGACCCCAAGATCGAGGCCGATGCTGAGAGACCCCAAACTCTGCGCTCGTAGCCCTGTCTCACAGGATTTGGGACTCATCCGATCAGCTGTTGGTCATTTGATTGGCACAAGGACCTCACCAATGCCGAATCCAGCCCCGCCCCTCCTCCTTCTTCCTCCCTCTCCCCCCCCCCTCCTGCGGCTTCCGCGGAGGACGACAGCAACGATGACGACGGCGACAGCGCCGCCGACGACGACGACGACGACGCCGCCCACTCCGACGACGACGGCAGCGACGGAGGCGGGCAGGTATGACGACGGCGACGACAATAGACCAGAACAAAACACTTCAGCAACCTGACTTGTTTGAGGTCCGACGGGGTTTCTTAGAGCTGCGCGGCGCGCGCCGGGGGCAGCGCCGGAGGCGCCGCCAGGGGGGCCCAGGGCACCGACCCAAAAGATCTGAGCGTTTTCTCTTCTGCACCTTATTATTCAATAGAAAACGTGATTGGAACTAGGAGCACATATATACATACATATATATATATATATATATATATATGTATAGATATATAAATATGCACATACATGACGAATTTCAGAATGAAAATAAAAACGGATACCCGAACACATCATACACACGGACGTGCAGCACCGAACCGAGAACGGCGCGAACAATACATAATCCCAAAACGAAGCAACAACTGACCACCTAAACTGCGAAATACACCAGCAACTGTATTGGAAACTGTGGGACTACAAACGGAAACGCTCCTAAAAAGGCCTCCTAGATGGGGTCGGAGTAGTAAACGGGGTCGGAGGATAGCGCCGCATCGCCGATACATCGGCGATGCATCTTGGACGTTGGCGCCCACATCGAGCCGCATCTGCGATGCCTCGGCGATGCGGCGCGATCCTCCGACCCCCCTACTCCAGCCCCAACTAGGAGGCCTAGACAGATTGTAAACTGTGATAACAAAAACAAAATCGCCCCTAGCGTTGTGGATGCCATGACAATAGACACCCTAGCAATCCCATCATTGAATTGAACATGTGTTTAAAATGTGTAAAGACATGTTCTAAACATGTTTCAAACATGTGTTCTACATATTCAAAACATGTTTGCAGCATTTCTAGACATCTGGAAATTATTGGCAGCATGCTTCCTCTCCATTAATCGAATACGGGATCCCCTTTCCCTTGGAAAGCGGGCGAAAAGTATACACCACACCACCCCGACGGCGTCCCTGACCTTGAAAAAGCCGTGGGATTGAAAAACAACGCGCCTCTGGTAATGTACATGTTCTAGGTTGCGACAAAAGCGAAATCGCCCCCAGCGGTTTTGGCCGCGGGCCGCCTGGCCCAGGGTCTGGCAGCCCGCCCGCCACTCCGGCGTCGGGCCGGAGAGCTGCAGGCTCTGCCGCAGGCCCGCAAGGCGCTCCTCGCAGGTCGCCAGCACGCCCTCCAGCAGGCCAGCCTCGCCCTTCTCCTCGGACGTGTCCTCGGGGGGGGGGCGTCGAGAATAAGAGGAGGAGGAAGAGGAGGAGGACGAGGACGTCGAGACGACGGAGCGGCGGGAAGAGCACCCCCGTCGCCTCCTCCTCCTCCTCCTCCTCCTCCTCCTCCTCCTCCTCCTCCTCCGAGAGAGAGAGAGAGAGAGAAAAAGAAACAAGAAACAAAAACATGGCGGCATGATATGTTTTTGTCATTCTGCGGCCTGCGGGGGTCCCCACAGGGCCCCAAGGCCGCCCAAGCATGACTTGGTAAGAACAGCCGGTCCTGAGGAATGGGTCGAACACCTCCCGGGGGTCGACTTTGCGAAATTGGTCATCATCATGACGTGGGAGGGACGGGCGCCTAGGCGCTGGGGGGCTCTGACTTTGGTCCAGGACCGATTGCTTGGGCCTGCCTGGGTTTGGCCACGCTCGCGCCCGCGGGCGCCTCGCGCCGTGAAGTGATCATCATCATGACGTGGGGGGGGGGCGGGCGCCTACACCCTAGGCGATGCTTAAGAAAACCTGAGTTTTCGTCCAGAGTCTCGATTATTCTTAAGTTTTCAATGTAAATCCCACGATGTTGATAGAAATGTTGGGTTTTTACTCAAGTTCTGAGACTATGAATTTCTTATCCCATGATTTCTTAAGCATTTTGCCACGCTCGCCCGGGTTTTGCCACGCTCGCGCCTCGTGGGCGCCTCGTGGGCGCCTCGTGGGCGCCCCCGTGCGCCAGCGGGGCCCGCGGAGAGCCCCCCCCGGTGGGCGCCCTCTTGGGCGCCCCCTGGGCGCCCCCGTGCGCCGGCAAGGCCCGCCTGGGTGCCGCTGGGTGGGCGACCGGGCGCCCGGTGCGAGGCCCGGGGCCCGGGTCCGCCAGGGCGGGGCTGAACCTAAGCGGTGTGTTTCGTTCTCGTTCTGTTTTCGTTGTCCCTCGTGTTGTCTTCCATCCGCCTTCAACGTAAAACGAGATCGCAAACCAAAACAGAGGGCCCGTCCTATGTTTGCTTGGAAGAGAAGTTTAGGTGTGATTTTCCCTCGTGCCGTCTTCGAGCCGCCTGCCACGCAGAACGAGATCGAAGCGAGAGCGGCCCACGAAGTCGCCACGCGGGCGTGGCGACTTCGTGGGCCGCTCTCGGCGTGGCGACTTCGAATGTTCCCTTGGCGTGGCGCCCGTGGGCGCCGCGCGGGCGCCGCGCGGGCGCGGGCTGGAGGCGCCAGGGCTCCGCCCTGTGGGCGCTGGCGGGGTCGGCCCAGGTGTCGCCCGGTGGGCGCCGCGTGGGCGCCTCGAGGGCGCCTGGTGGCGCTGGGTGGGAGGGGCGAGGAAGAGAGGGCGACGGCTGCACCCCGTTGTGGTTCCTCCTGGTCCTCCCCCCCTCCGCACAGCCCCTCCTTCCCCCCCTTCTCCTCCTCGTCCTCCTTCTCCTCGTGCCCCTCCCCCCTCCTCCTTCTCCTCCTCCTCTCCCTTCTCCTCCTCTTCATCCTCCTCCTCCTCCTCCACACCCTCTTCCTCCTCTTCCTCCTCATCGTACCCACTCAATGGCAGGTCGTGGAACTGCAAAAGTGTTGGACCAGCGACTCGCGCGCATGGGTCAGGCAACCAGTGGCACGCGGGGCTGGCGCCCGCAGCATGCGCACGTCCTGGCTTTCCCGATCACGCGCGCATGTTCTGCGACAACCCATGGGAGCCTCCCATGCCATCTTGTTGGCTCTTGCGAGCCGATACTAATCGACGCTAGTCGACGCTAAGTCGACGCTCATCGACGCTCATCGACGCTAAATCGGCGCCATCTCATCGACTACCGGACGCTATCGAGAATTACCAGGGTAGACCAGGCTTCCATAGTCTGCTACCGAACCCATCCCCAGGATTGGTTATCCACCGTAGGGTTTTGGTTTGTGGGCCCAGGGCACGAAAGCAGCGTCCAGACCCAATTTTGGAATCTCTGGCCGTCGTGATTTGACTCAGGGCGTTGGACCCAGGAGGTCTGAAAATGAACCTCTACTTCGGGACGCTACGCAAGGCACGGACGTGTCTTGACGACCTCCGCGTCGGCTTCTGACACCAAGAGGATGGTTCAACTCTGAGCGATCGCGGCTTTCTGATGGCAGAAATCGTTCAACACCTAGAACAAAGGGAAAATCTCATAATCATCGACGTTCCAAGGTCCGTGCGGATTTCTTACATGGGCTCTGGGCCCCCCTCCCTGGCGCGTGAGGGGCGCCTATGGCGGCGCCAGGCGGCGCCTGGGGGCCCAGCACCGATCCAAGAAACCCGCTCGGACCTCCAAGAATTTATCTACAGTGGAGACACGTCCACAAGAAACCTTCCACAAGAAACCGAACCCTGAGATCCCAGGACGTCAATTTTTCTGTGCGGGAACGCCACGCTCTCCATCGCAAAGCCGTCGTCGCCCAGAGAAACCCAGGGCAGCCTGGAGGCAAGCAGGGTGTCTCTTGGCATGGGTCTCCACTGTATGCCGCTATATTTCATCTGATATCGGACGCAATATTAGTCTGGGCCGCCGGCGACGCTCAGCCTTAAACAGAAGCCTCCCCACTGGGGTCCGAATAGATGGGGTCGGAGGACGACGCCGCATGGCCGACACATCGCCGATGCATCGACGATGCATCGGACGCAATTCAATTCATCACATACCGACGGCGACGGCGACGACGACGAGGACGACTGTGACGACGACGACGAGGACGACGACGACGAAGACGACGAAAACGACGAAGACGACGACGAAGACGACGACGATGACGACATGCACGATGAAGACGACAGCGACGACGGTGACGATGAAGACAGTGACGACGACGAAGGCGACGACGACGACAGCGACGACGACGACGATGGCGACGACGACGATGACGACAACGACGGCGACGATGGCAGCGACGACGACGACGACGACGGCGACGGCAAAATCGTGGACAAGGACGAGCACGACGATGACGCCAGCGACGACGAACACAACGACGACGGCGGCAAGAACGACGACGACGACGACGACGGCGACGACGACAACGACAAGAACCACGACGACGACGGCGACGACAACAACGAGAACGACAACGACGATGCTAACGACGACGATCGCGACGACGAAGACGCGAACGACGACGACGAGGACGACGACGAAAACATCGACGGCAACGACGACGGCGACAACAACGGCGACGAAAAAGACGACGACAAAGACGACGACGACCCGACGACAACGGCGACGACGACAGCGACAACGACAACGGCGACCATGGCGACGACGACGACGAAGACGACGACGACGACGGCGACGGCAGCGACGACGACGACGACGACCCGCGGCAACGACAACGACGACGATGGGCACGAAGACAAGGACGGCGACGACCACGACGACGACGACGGCGACGACGACGACGACGACGACGACGGCGGCGACGATGACGACGACGGCGACGGCGACCACGATGACAGCGACGGCGACGACGACGACAACGACGACAAGCACAACGACGACGACGGCGACGACGAAGGCGACGACGACGCGACGGCGACGACGACGACAACGACGACAGAAACGGCGACGTCGACAACCACGACGACGACCACCAAGACGAAGACGACGTGACCACGACGAAGACGACGACGAACACGACGACGACGACGGCGACGAGGACGACGACAAAGATGACGACAACAAGCACGACGACGGCGACGACGACGAAGGCGAAGACGACGACGGCTACGACGACGACGACGACGACGACGACGACCACGGCGACGGCGACATGGACGACGACGAGCGTGACGACGACGACGACGACCACGGCTACGACAGCGCTGGCGACGACGACGACGACGACGGCAACGACGGCTACGACGACGACGACGTCGATGCCGACGACGTCGACGAGGGCGGTGGCGGTGACGACGACGTCGTCCCCGACGGCGACCGCGACGACATCGAGCATGACAAAGACGACTACGACAACGAAGACGACGACGACGACGAGGACGGCTCCGTCCACGACGACGACGACGACAACGACGACGGCAACGGCGACGGCGAAGACGACGACGGAAAGCGCGGGAGGCACGGGACGCAACGCGAAGAATACTTCAATTTGAGATCCAGGCAAGTCATTTTCTGACACTCGGGGCCGAGGATAGAGGACTACAAGGGACCTTGTCGTATTCGTCGTCGTCGTCGTTGTCGTCGTCGTCCTCGTTCTGGTCATCGTCGCCGCGTCGCCTCCATCAGCGCTGTCAGCCGCCGCCGACCCCCCCTGGAGGGTCGGGCGGGGGGGTCGTGGAGGAGAGGGGGAGGGGGGAGGGGAGTCCCCCTGGTTCTGTTCGACGGCGCCGGATGTTGGGGGGGGGTCCCTTCCCCCAGTTCAAAAGCACCGCCGAATGTTCCCAAGGCAAGCGCCCGTGAAACGCGCTCCCTCGTGTACTTGTACACCCATGTAAGTAGCCGCATGCGTGTATGCCTGTGGATACCTACTTGTACACATAAACATGCGCCAACCTCCTCGAGTAGGGTCTTCCACTGACCTCCGCCGAGGCCGAGGGACAGACGATCCTCTCGCTGTGGAAAAATCCCGACGGAGGTCTGTTGCTGATGTTCGGCCTTGCTGGGCCACAGGGCCGTCACCAAACGACTATAATTGAAAGGCCCTTCCTGAGGAGACGGTCCAGACCTCCGTGAAGCAATCGCGATGCAGGAGGTATGGGAATGCCAGCTTCTCGACTCGTCGCAGACGAGGCCGTCTCTGAAGTGCCCCCTCTGGAAGCTGAATGGGCGCGAGGTGGCAGCAGACAGTCCGCCGTGAGGATCGGGACCTCTTTTCCTTAGGCCCCCGTCTGGATCATGGCGCCCGTGAAAGATCGTCCCAACACCTCTCTTGTGGTGAGTTTTGACCCGGACGCTGGATGGGAAGCCCAGATGCGGCGACAAGAAACCATCCGAAGAGCCCAGAAGACTCAAAACACCCAAATAATCCTGGCGAAGGACCCAAAGATATGCAGTTGTGACGACCGCAATCGTGGACATCTTCTTCGGTGGCGATCCCTGTGGGGCCATGAACCGTGCGAGGGGTGTGCCGACATGTGTGGCGGGGTACACAACACGAACGGAAACGATAGGCCTGGGCACGGGGGACTGAGCGCGGATGAGACTGAGAGCGAGCGCGTCTGATTGTGATTGCGTCTGCGTGCGAGTAGATCTGTGTGCATGAATGCGAGTTTGGATACGCCTAGTGTAGATGTGTAGGACTGTGACTACTGGGCGTGGCGGGGGCCTAACGGGCCACGGAGCGTGTGAGGGGCGCACTGGGTGTGGCGGACGCATGCGGGCACCCCCACTGAGGCCGCAGCTGGAACTCCCTATGGAGCCACACTGTACTGGGTGTGGCGGACGCATGCGGCCACCCCCACTGGGGTCTTAGGTGGAGCTCCCTATAAGGCCACGGAGCGCTGTGCTGGGCGTGGCGCACGCATGTAGCCACCCCCACTGGGGCCTTAGGTGCAGCTCCTTTGGGGGCCACGAAGCGCTGTACTGGGTGTGGCGGACGCATGTGGCCACCCCCACTGGGGCCTTGGGTGGAGCTCCCTATGGGGCCACGAAGCGCTGTACTGGGTGTGACGGACGCATGTGGCCACCCCCAGTGGGCATTCGGTGGAACTCCCCATGAGGCCACGAAACGCTGTACTGGGTGTGGCGGACGCCTGTGGCCACCCCCACTGGGGACGACACAAAACGTATGAAGGGTGTGCCGACATGGGTGTGGCGGACGCAAGTGGCCACCCCCACTGGGGCCTTAGGTGCAGCTCCCTATGGGGCCACGAAGCGCTGTACTGGGTGTGGCGGACGCCTGTGGCCACCCCCACTGGGGCCTTGGGTGGAGCTCCCTATGGGGCCACGAAGCGCTGTGCTGGGCGTGGCGGACGCATGTGGCCACCCCCACTTGGGCCTTGGGAAGAAAACTTTATGGGGCCACGAAGCGCTGTACTGGGCGTGGCGGACGCATGTGGCCACCCCCACTGGGGCCTCAGGTGCAGCTCCCCATGGGGCCACGAAGCGATGTACTGGGTGTGGCGGACGCCTGTGGCCACCCCCACAGGGGCCTTGGGTGGAGCTGCCTATGGAGCCACGAAGCGCTGTACTGGGTGTGGCGGACGCATGTGGCCACCCCCGCTGGGGCCTTGGGTGGAGCTACCCTATGGGGCCACGAAGCGCTGCACTGGGTCGGTGAAACGCAGGGAGGAGGGAGGAGGGGGAGGATGGGGAGGAGGAGGGAGAAGGGGGAGGAGGGAGGAGGAGAGGAGGGACGCGGGGCGCCGTCTCTTCAAAACGAGGACCCAACACCACAGGACGGTTGGGAAAAATCTCGATCCTCGCCCAATGACCCAGACCTCCGACGATCTGATGGCCTCAATCCTCGGACGTGGGGGTCACGACCCCATCTGCCCAGGATCAATGTTTGATGGCCCTGGGGCCAAACAATGGCCCCAAGATGCCGAATTCGGGGATAGAGCACCAGCTGAACAAATATATCGCCCGTGATCTGGGGAGCTCGGCGTCGGCAAGAGCGGCAGCAAGCCGTGGCTGCAGCGGCCCTGGCGCGTCGCCGCGGCGGCCCCGGCGGCAGGCGCGGCGCCCTGCCAGCGGATCGCGTGCCGCCCCGCTCCGCAGTGCGGGAGGCTGGGAAGACCTCGGGACGTCGACGCCTGGGGGACCGGGAGGTGGACAGCGTGCCGTGCCGAGGGGTGGGCCTGGACCCGCGGAGCCACACGCTGAGCCAAAGTCCCCGACCCCGTCGTCAGGGATCGGGGAGCCTCGAAGCGATAGCGCACGGCAGCAGGCCGTGGCCGCAGCGGCCCTGGGGGAGAGGCGCCAGCCTGGGGGCCCCAGCTCAGATCCAAGAGATGCGCGCGGAGATGCGAACGTTGCTGCTTGTGCCGCTTTGGGTTCCTCGAGCGCAGGAGGAGGGCAAGGAGGAGACGAGACGACGGGGATGGACGCGTGCCCCTGGCCCCCCGCGCACTGCTCGGCTCCTGGGCGGGCATGCTCGTCTGCCACCGCATGCGGCCTTGGGGCTGCTCAACCTGCTCGGGGCGCCCCCCTCCCCCTCCGGGCGGCACGCACAAGGATGGGAGGGGGGAGAGGGGAGGGAGGAAGGCTCCTTGGAAGGAGGCTGCTTCTTAGAAGGTGAAAGCCCTACATCAATAGACAGGACCCACGCCTTCTAAGAAGCGGGGGTGCTTCTGAGGTGCCTCCCCCCTCCCCCTCCCACCGGCCTGCAGCACCGCCCGGCCTGGGGAAGGAGCAGGAGGGTGGTCCGCGGAGATATTGGGAGCGGGGGGAAGCCGCTCCCCCCCCTGCTCCCCCTCGCCCTCCACCTCCAGCCCCTCCTCCGCCTCCTCCTCCTCCTCCTCCTTCTCCTCCTCCGAACTCCTTCTCTACCTTCTCGTCTGGCCCCTCCTCCTCCCGCCCCCCTCCTCCTCCTCCTCCTCCTCCTCCTCCTCCTCCTCCTCCTCCTCCTCCTCCTCCTCCTCCTCCATCCCTTCTCCTTATCAATTGCTTCTCCCTGTCGCACCCCAAGACAAGTTTTTAGGGCGGGCCATGCGTGTCGCCTGGGACTTCCTCACAACTAATGAACTTGAAGCTCGACAAAAATGATAGCGGCTTCACGGATGGAGGGCGGGTGGTTTTCAACATGTGGCTCTCGCCTTAGCGCCGCGCGCGTTCGTTTTAAACATTTGCCAGATGTTCACGGACTGAGGGTGGATGGTTGTCAAAATGTGGCTCTCGCCTTCGCGCCGCGCAGATTCGTCTTAAAAAGTCCGCAAGAGCTTCACGGATGGAGGGCGGCTCATGTTCAAAAATGTGGTTCTCGCCTTAGCGCCGCGCACATTTGTTTCAAACACTTGCAAGAGCTTCACGGGTTGAGGGTGGTTCCTTTTCGAAATGTGGCTCTCGCCTCAGCGCCGCGCACATTCGTCTCACACATGTTCATGAGATTCACGGAAAGCCATGATCAACGTACCAGAAAGTGTGTCTGGAAGGGCTCAAGGTTATGAGGCTGCAGCAGTTACGTTAATTTGCGGTGTTGAAGTCCCAGGAATGGAGTTCTGGGACGATTCCGGATCGTCAAGACGCAACAATCAGGTTGACCCGTGGCGCTGGAATCCGAGAACAATGTCTTGGCATGCCTCAGGATCTTCAAACGGCTGTCTTCCAACGTGGCAGTTACCTCACTGGACATGAACCGGTGTCAGGGCCTATGACGAGGGGGCTTAAAGCGAGGCCTTATTCCGACATCGTTGAGGAGGACTCTTGGGTTGACGCTGGTCCTCATCCTCTCCCTCCTCATCCTCTTCCTCCTCCCCCACGGCCCTCCCCCTCCAGCCCCTCCTCCTCCCCCACGCCCTCCCCCTCCAGCCCCTCCTCCTCCCCCTCGCCCTCCCCCTCCAGCCCCTCCTCCTCCTCCTCCTCCTCCTCCTCCTCCTCCTCCTCCGAACTCCTAATTAATCCTCCTCCTCCTCCTCCTCATCATCATCATCCTGCCCCTCCTCCTGCTCCTTCTCTGGCCCCTCCTCCTCCTCCTCCTCCTCCGGCCTCTCCTCCTCCTCCTGCTCCTCCTCCTCCTCCTCCTCCTCCTCCTCCTCCTCCACCTCCTCCTCCTCCTCCGACTCCTCGGCCTCCTCCTCCTCCTCCTCCTCCTCCTCCTCCGCCTCCTCCTCCTCTTCATCCTCCTCGCCGCACCTCTGCGCGCCCCTGAACGTGTCGGGCCACCTCGTCGCATCGCCGGGGCATGTCGGGAGGGCTGGCCAGGCGTTCGGCCTGCGCCTTCCCTGCCGCTTGTGGCGTTCCGTTTCTTTTCGACTCGGCGCGCGAGCGGCTCGGCTGCGCGCGCTCGCGGTGCAAAAACACGTCGCGGACGCTGGCCCGGCGGGCGACACGCCCTGGCCTGAGCGATCCCCCGCTCTTCTCGGCGGCGAGGCCACGGGGAGAAGAGAGAAGGAGGAGGACTTCTCAGAAGTCGGCGGGGCTTCTCGGAAACCCTCCAGCCCTGTTACAAGCCTTCTGCGACCTCGGGGGACGTCCGAGCTTTCTGAGAAGACCCGCCCCCTCGAACTTCCCTCCATGGCTCGCCGCCGATCTTCGGAATCAGCGCTCCCCGAAGAAGAAATACGGCAGGAAATTCGCAACGTACTCGTCGAATTCGTCTTCTGGCGGGAGCAGCACGGATTGGTTGTTGATCAGCAGCAGCAGCGTGTAGAAGAGAAACAGCATGACGATCGCGAACACCAGCACAACGTACGTGGCAGGGCTGTCCTCCTTGGCGGTCACGCCGTACTCGCTGTTGAGTGGCTTCAGGAGGTCGCTGAGTCCCGTGCGGATGCCGTTGAAGTTTGGCTTGCGCCTCGGCGCGTCGTAGGCGGTCATGTCCTCGAACTGGTTGTTGCGCAGGACGCTCGCGGCCACGCTGGCTTCTCGCTTTTGCTGCGCGGCTGGCCCAGAGACGAAGCCGGGCCCAGCGCACAGCGCCAGGGCCGCCAACGCAGCGACGCAGAGGGCCGCCGAACGCGCCATGTGCCTGGAGAAACCGCAGCCGGCGGGGGGGCGGCAACTTGGAGAGCCGAGAAAGTTCGAACCAAAACGGCTGCGGGCCGTGTCTACATGGCGGGCTCGGGGAATCCTGAATGTAAGCATGCTGACGCTCAGCGGCACCCCAGCAAAGGCAGGGAGGGCCGTTTTCCACCGTTTTCGAAAAAGTGTCCCTTGAACGTGGAACGATAAACGAACACGGCGACTGGAACGGCAAAAAAAACGGCTCTGAGATTTGAACCAGAACAATAATCAAACAAAAAATGACGGAGTCCGCAACCCAGAAACCCTCAAACAAACGGCAAAACGGAACCGGACAACAAAAACGGTCATATCGTTTCCAGGGCCCACTCAGTGCTGACGTCTCGCTTTCGTTTCGGCCGCCCTCCGCCAGTCTTCCGCCGATCTCCGCGGGCGGGCCCGCAGCCGTAGTCCTCCCGCCGGGCTCCGCCAGCCATCCGCCGAAGGCGAGCGTGCGCCGACGGCGAGTCCCTGGTTGGATTGCTACAGGCTGGGCCCCCTGAGGCGCTCCTCCTCTTCCTCTTCTCACCCCCCCTGCTTCTCCTCCTCCTCCTCCTCCTCCTCCTCCTCCTCCTCCTCCTCCTCCTCCTCCTCCTCCTCCTGCTCCTCTTTCTCCTCCTCCTCCTCCTCCGCTGCGAGATTTCTGGCAGCCTGCACGCGCGCATGGAGGACGGCGCGCCTACCAACTGTGGCCCTCACTGTGGCACCGCGCACGCTCATCCCCGGATCTTTCGACACCGGCGCGGCTGGAGGGCGACGGGCGCTCCACGCAAGCTGCCTCTCTCTCGGCGGAGCGCGCGCTCGCCCCGAGAACTCGCCGCAAGGACGCGGACTGATGGCGGCTCCGTTCCAGACCCCGACACAGCGCACGACCTCACGCTCATGAAGGGGAACTGGGACACACAAATAGATACACACAAATAAAATTATCCCCCATATTTTCATATATTTTCTGGGTTCTTCTCTTCCCCCCCACTTCCCATATTTTCCCATATTTTCTGGGAATCGCCGATTAATTGTGTCTGTGTGTGTTTTTTTCCCTCCTGAGTTCAGACTTGTGTGTGCACCTGGCCATCGCCCACACGTCCATGCCCCGCGTGCTTTTTTGGGGATCCCGTGCATATTTTCTGCTCGCAGGGCGGCCCGATATTTCGGTCGGGCCTGCCCCCCTACAGGGAGATCTGGGGCGGAAAATGAACACTACGCCCAACAGATTCCAAAATAGTCAAAACATAGTCCCCTGACTATTTCTTGGCCGTGTTTGGATATGCCTCCTGTAGAGGGGCAGGCCCGACTTCACCCCACTACCTGCTCTTCGATGGTCCTCCCCTGGAAAAAAAAAAACAACAAAAAAAAAAAACGCTCGTCCCAGCGATGCCCAAGCATCCGGAGCTGCGCGGGCGGAGCCGCGGCCCCTCCCCCCGCGTGCCGCTCCGGCCCGGCACCCATCTCTGGCTTCTCCGCCCCGCCGGCGCCTCCGGGCACGGAGAAGGTAGGAGGCAACTGCTGGGAGGTCTGTCGTCGGAAAAATTAGGAAGGATTAAGCCCCTATCGGGGGGCTGCTGCGCCAGATTGGACCTCGGAGGAAGCGGGAGTAGGCCGGATTGGGCGGGATCGAGCGGGAAGAAGCCAGGTTGAGCCGAATTTCGGGCCGGGGCAAAATCATAAGTTGACCTCCAAGGAGTTGCATCCGAAGAGAAGGGCGTGCCCTCAGGCCCTTCGCCTATAATCCTCCACAGCCGGCCCTTAGAGCAGGCCCTTCACCCATGATCCTCTACAGCAGGCCCTCTGCGAACCCCGACCCTGGAGGGCAAGTGGGCGTGCCTTGCGAGGAAAAGAACAACACAGGAGAGGATGCTTCTACGGCGCAGAATGCTGATTCCAAGATTGTCCGTTCGACGCCGTGCCGCTTTAAGGCGCATTCTGCTGGTTCCCGTGCTGTCCGTTTGACGCTGTGCCACTTTGTCGGAGCGTCTCCGACCATCTTGGAGCCCTGGTTGAGCAGTCTTCGGGCCCTGGGGCCCGTCCGACCATCTCGGGTCCCTCTTGGGCAGTCCGGGGGCCCTCTTGGGCCCTTGGGGAGCTTCCCGGAGACCTCTTGGAGGCTTCTTAGGGCCTCGTGGGGGCCTCTTGGAGCCTCTCGGGGGGGTCTCTCCCTGCCCCCTCCTCTGGGGCCCCTCGTGGGGCGTTCCTGCGGCCTTCTTAGGCCTTCTTGGATGAAGGGGCCCCAGGACACACAAATCAATACACACAAATCAAAATATTCCCCACTTCCACATATTTTCCGGGTTTGTGTCTTCCCCCCCACTTCCCATAGTTTCCCATATTTTCTGGGGAATCGACGATTAATTGTGTCTGTGTTTTTGTTCCCTCCTGATTAAAGGGCTCTTGAGCCGTCCTGGGGGCGTCTTGGACCGTCGGGGCGCTCTCCTGGGTGGACGGGCCGTTCCGCGAGGCGCTGGGACGCTCAAGATGGCCCAAGATGGCTCCAAGACTCTCTCAGATAGCCCAAGATGGTCTCCCAAAAAGCTCAATTCGGGGAGACGTAAGACCCGGGTACGGGGGACTCGGAAATCCCCGACGAGGTCGTCAAAAAAATGACGAGGCCGAGCCTGCATTTTGACGAGGCCTCTCGCTGCAGACATCACACGAAACTCCTCCTCGTCAAAATCCGAGTCGCGGTCGTCAAAAAACGATGGCGAACCCGAGTTCCGGCAAACCCAGGTCTTACGCTCCCCCGATCAATGAAGACCGATACGTCTCACGAGATCTTCCAACGTGCGTTCAAGAGGACCGAAGGCCGCCTCAGGACGGCCACACGTGGCAACGGGACCTCCCAGACATACCCGCATGAGGCCAACATCCTTCAAACAGTCAAGGAAGATTACCGTGTTGCGTTCTCGCCTTTTCGCGTGGGATGGGCACTTGAGGCGTCAAGGTAACTCCAAGAGAGCCCAAAAGAGCCCAAGGAAGGCACATAAGAGCGCCCCAAGATGGCCTCCAGAGGCCACTTTTCGGGCGCCATAGGGGCGACGCTAATTAAGACACTCTCGTCAGTTGATCGATGTCCTCCAAGATCGCCCCAAGAGGGCCTGCCCTCAAGGCTCCAAGGTTTTCAACAGACCCCAGGCAGCCACAAAATAGCCCAAGGAGCGCCCACGTAGGCTGCCAAGAGGCTTCCATATCGAAAGGTCCGAGAAGGCATGTCTCTTGGGCCTGCTCGGTTTTATCCCGAGCATTGGTGTCACTCCTGTCCCCTCTCGCTGTTCCACTGCATCCTTCTATACTTCGCTGCTCTATGCAACTCGCCAGGCCATCGTTTGGGATGGGCTGGTGGGGATCCGCGAATCGTCAGGGATGGAACCATGGTCCTCCTGATCCTCGCCCTGCGCCACCAGAAAGCATCACCTTCGCATCCCCGCCTCCCCCCACCATCCCCTCCACCCGGCATAAATCTTGTTGTTCTGGGAGGGGGATGACGAAGAATAATGATAATAATAATCAGAAAGGGAACAACTATATAATAAAAACCTTCGAAGAAGAAACAGCATAATCATCAGACACATCGGAAACATAGGAAGCAGACTGAGAAGAAGAAAACGATCAATAATAATACTAGGAACAAGAGAAGACGAGGAGGGGGAGGCTGCGAGGGTGGAGGACGACGACGATGGAGGTGGAGAGGGATGACGGGCAAAGGAATACGAAAGGAGGGGAAGGATAATGCGGGCGAGGGGGGAAGGGAAATTGGGGGGGCGAGGGGGGAGGAGAAGCGAGATGGGAGAGGGGGGATGAGAATAATAGGGGGAAGATGGCGCCTGTGATGTATTGGTGGTGGCAGGTACGAGGTGGCGCTGACGTACGGGTCATCCCCCACTAAAGCCATCTTTCTTGGACGAGGTATCGTGACAATCGTGACGGAGGTCGTCGGAAAATGTTTGGCTGGGGATTGGGGTAAGGGGCCCTTAAGGGGGACGAGATGAAAATATCAAGGGGGGAGGGAGGGAAAGCAGGGGAGGTGTGGGGAGGGATGGAGGGAGAGGAAGGGGGGGAAGACGAGGGGAATCTGGTGGTGGAGGGCGGACCTGGTGCGGAAGCATTTGCCGAGCCAGCTCTCAGAGGCGTCGCGAGCTGCTTTCAGCCTTCGGGGCGTCCGCGTCATGTCTTGGGCCATCGAGATCGACTCGCAACAAACGACACGGACCTGAGGAAGATGCTGGAAAGCTCTGGGGGGCCCACCGCGCGGCGAAATCACGGCGTCACGGAAGCACGGATGCTCCTCCTTTTCTTCCCCCCCCCCGCCTGCGTCTGGGTGAGTCCCGACCGTGATGGCGGTAGGTCCCAGGAATGCCGAGGGCCACTTTCTTGGGCCGTGCATCGAACTACCGAGCCATTGGTCCAACACTGACCGAGATTGTTCGGAATTCCGTTCAGACCCCTTCACGCGGCACCAAATCGGCATACGCTTGAGGCACCGGTTTATCTTTACGTGAGGGTGCTGCGGAAGAGCTTGGTTTGAACCGCACGCAGGAGCCTGGTCGTCGTCATTCGCAAAGCTCGTCAAGGGTGGCGGCGCTGTAGTGCCACGCTTCCATGGGCTCCGCGTAGGCGTAGGGGTGGCGTCGACGTGCTCTCCTGACAATGGCACAACTGCGAAGCACCCACGAAAGTACTGGCCCGGCCCCGACAACATCGGCATGATGGCATCTGACAGAGCCGCCCAAGAGGGCTATTCACAAGCACCCCACTGCACAAAACAGAACTCATCAACGATCTAACTGCCGGCTGGTATTCCATGTCTTCCCTGTCCAGAACACTCGTCTGGGAAAGTTATTGCTGCCATCCCCGAGTGGTTCCGCCGTGAGTCGAAGGTGTTCCCTCCTGGCTCCTGTGCAATCGCCGGAAACCAATGCGAGCATGAAGTGCCGTCGGGAAATCGACGCGCAGGGATAACGTCTGTTCAATGGTGCTCTACACACGCATCCGATCGACTGGGCAAACACCACGTGCACATACGCAGCGCGGGATAAGCATCTGCAAGCACCCCGGCCCTGTGAGTTATTCTCTGGTTCACAAACAATTTGGAGGACCTCGGTGCAGCTTGCGGCATGGTACTTGTTCTGCGTCGGATCGGCAATGTGCAACACATATACTAAATAAACTCCTGCTGTTCAGCTATCAGTGACAAGTCCATCTCGCCCTTCTGCCTATACCAGACCTCCATCCACACGACTCAAGTTCATCTTGAACTACGAATGAGTCTGTCTTATCTGGCTACCTTGCTAGTCCAGGCTTTCTATTCCAACCCTATACTTCTCAGTCCTCTACATGCGAAAGATCGTCAAGGGAGGTAGCGCCAGAGGAGAGGGCCACCCCTTAGCCAGACCCCTTTCCTTGGACCTTTCATCGCAGAGTCCCCCGCCCCCCCCCTCGTTCGCTCTCCGGAAATTACCCCCTCCCCTCCCTTTGGCACCCTTGCCAGATGCCCCCCCCTCCGCCCCCTTCCTCCTGCGACTCTGCCAGCTGCCACCCCCCTTTCACTCCACCTCCCCAATGGGAAAGCCACCCCCTCCCCAGTGTTTTTCGCTCCACAGAAACTGCCCCCGCCCCCCTCCTTGAACTCCCCCAGCCAGAAGGCCCCCCCCCTTTCCCCTCAGCCTCTGCAAGCTCCCCCCACTTTCCCCCCCCCCCCCCTCTTGTAGGACCTCCCAACCAAGGGCACCCCCCCGCCAATGGTCGTTTCAAGCTCTGGAAGCTATTCCCTCCTACCATTTGGCACCTCTGCCCGAAGCACCACCCCCTCCCCTCCTTTCCCCGTTCGACCCCTGAACTTGTCCAATTCGAAGCCCCTTCCCTCCCCTTTCACGTATCGAGTCGGAAACTCTCACCGGCGACGACGACGACGCCGGCCGACGACGATGACGACGACGACGATGACGACGACGACGACGACGACGCCGACGAGAGCCACGACAACGACGACAAGGACACGACAAAAATGTCGACAACGACGCCGACCGGTGACGACGACGACGCTAGCCGAAGACGACGACGGTGACAAAACGACGTCGCCAGCCGACGACAAGAGCGACGACGCCGACGACGTCGGCCGACGACAAGAGCGACGCCCCTTGCCGACGCCGACGACGATTACGACGACGCCAGCCGACGACGACGACGCCGTCCGACGTTGAGACGACGACAATCACGAAGACGACGACGCCAGCCGACAACGACGACGACGCCGGCCGACATCGACGACGACGAGGACGACGAGTACGACGACGACGCCGACCGACGACGACGTCAACAACGACGACGCTGGCTGGCGCCGGCGACGACTACGACGACGCTAACCGCCGACAACGACGACGCCGGCCGACTTTGTCGACGACGACAACGAAGATGACGAAGCTAGTCGACGACGATGACGACCACGACGACGACGATGACGACGACGACGCCATCCGACGAACACGACAGTGACGACGAAGAGCTAACCCCCTTCCCTACGGACCTCCCCAGACCGAAGCCCACCCCACTGCAACCGGGAACCAGGGGCACAGTTTGGTGATACCTTACTCCAGATTTCGTGATAAAAGGGAGGGGGTCACAACCCTCCCAGACGAGAAGTTTTAGACTCCCCCAGACCATCCATGAAAGGGCGGCCCTTTGCCCAGACCCCACGAACCCTCCAAGACAGCTCAAATTAGACCCCCCCCCGCCAAATGTGACCCCCCCTACTTTATTATGGAATCCGGAGTACTCTCCCTTGTATAAAAAAAGGGGAGGGGGTACCCCAAAAATGATTCGTTTGAAACGACAATTTGACAAACGACAACAACAACGACAATCACAACAACAACAACAACAACAACAACAACAACACCACCAACAACAACAACAACATCAACAACAACAACAACACCGACAATTACAACATCAACAACAACGGCAACAATCATATCAAAGCTGTTCGCTCATATCTGCTCACGTGCCAATAAATGCGTATATACCACACCCTCGGTACCCACCCTCGACGTCTTCGGTCGTACCCCCTTCTGGGGTATATCTTCTTTACCTGCCACGTGCATTCAGTGCAGCCCCTAAAACAGGGGAAGAGAGGACGGGTGGAAGGGGGAGGCAAAAGGATGGAGAACGAGAGAGATTAGCAGGAGGGGGGGCAAGGACCAGACAACGCATGGTATATTCAAACGGGCAGATCGGAAGGGGGGGCCACGAAGGGCAGCGTCTGGGCCACTGAAGCCAGCAGCGGGGCCACAATTGGCAGCGGAGAGGGGGGGGCACAAGGGGCATGCTGGGGCCACGAAGGGCAGCAATGCGGCCACTGCGGGCACGAGCGACTGGGGGCCACGAAGGGCGAATCTATGGACCACAAAGGGCCGCGAGGGGGCCACTGAGGGCAGCGGGGGGGGCACACGGGGCTACACTGGGGCCACGAAGGGCAACAATTGGGTCACTGAGGGCACGAGCGACTGGGGGCCACGAAGGGCGAACACATGGGCCACAAAGGGCAACGAGGGGGCCACTGAGGGCAGCAGCGGGGCCACAAAGGGCAGCAATGGGGCCACTGAGGGCACGAGCGACTGGGGGCCACGAAGGGCGTATATATGGGCCACAATGGGCAGCGAGGGGCCACTGACGGCAGCACCGGGGCCACGAAGTGCAGCAATGAAGCACAAAGGGCGCGAACGAGCATGGGACACGATGGGCATGACCCTGACGGGCGGGCCGAGCGGGCGGATCGTGAGTTCTGCGTGATCAACCAGGGAGATTCCAGCGAGATAGCGATTCCTAAGTAAATGTGGGAAGGTCCCCAGCGAACGCGCAATTCCTGAATGGCAAGAGCGCGGCGCCTGAGTACATTGTGAGGACGTCTCAGGCGGGAGCGCGGTTCTTGAGTACATCGCGAGGAAAACTCAAGCGGGAGCGGGGGAACGGAGTTAATTGCGAGGAAGTATCAAGCGGGAGCCGTTGTTGTTGCAAACTGAGGGCCAGGGGCACAGTTTGAGGAGGAAGCCTTTCCTGTTTTATATATAAAAAACAAGTGCGAGCGCCGGGAGGGGCACTTCAATTGAAAAATACAATGTGCACTGGAGGGGGAGATCAACAATCATTATTCTTCTATCATGAGAGTTCAACAACAATCATTTGAAGATAGTGTCGAACGATAGCGCGATTCCCGAATAAATCGTCAGAAAATCCAAAGCGAGAGCGTGATTCCTGAGTGTCAGCGGCGCGGCGTCTGAATACATGTTGAAGAATTCCTACGCGAGAGCATAATCCCTCTATAAGTTGTAAAGACGTCCCGCGCGGGAGCGCGACTTCGAAATCATTTGTGAGGACGTCTGAGGTGGGATCCGTTGTTGTTAGAGTTCGCGGCCCGACAACGCAGATTGATGACGCTAGGCTCCCCCTTGTAAAAAAAGGGCGCGAGCCCTGGGGGGGATAAAACATTGCTTATTCGAAAAGCACAATGGATACAGGGCAAAGGGGGATCAGCAATTACTGTTCATTGGCAACGCAAATTCAATTTCAACAGCAACAGTCGTTCACAGAAAGTTCGCTCATACCTGCTCGGGACCCAACGCGTATATCCCAAACTCTCGATACCCGCCAAGTTCGTCTTCGATTGCACTCCTTTAGGGGTATCTCTTTCTCACCTGCAACGTGTATTTTCTGCAGCCCCTCAGGCAGGGGAAGAAGGGACGGAAGGAAGGAAGGGACAAAGGGGGATGAGGATGGAGCACGAGAGAGACTAGCTGGAGAGGGGGCTAGGAGCAGAGCACATGTGGCAGAACCAAACGGGCAGATCGGGCTGGTAGACCCTACTGGGCGGGTCGGGAAGACGGGCCCAGGCGGCCAGCTCGAGCAGGCGGGCTGCTGAAGCACGAGTCCCCCATGAATCGCGAGAAGAGCTCGAGCGATAGCGCGATTCCCAAGTAATTCGTGAGAAAGGCCAACACGAGAGCGCGATTCCTGAGTGTCACGGGCGCGGCCGCAAAGGGGCGACAGCGGGCGGGGCCACACAAGGCATGCACAGGGGGCCACGACGGGCGCGAGCGAACGGGGGCCACGAAGGGCATACCACGCGGGGCCACACAGGGCAGCGACAGGGCCACTGAGTGCAGCAACGGTGCCACGAAGGGCGCGAGCGAAGGCGGCAGCGGAACCACTGCAGGCAGCGCTGGCGGCATCGAAGGGCGGGCGACGGGCAGCGAACGGCAAAAGGCAATCCCTGACAGGCGGGGGGCCGACGCGCCAGCCACGACGGGCGCGTCGAGCGGGCGGGTCGCTGAAGCGTGAATCCGGCGCTCATCGCCAGGAAATATTTGGCGAGAGCGCGACTCCCAAGGAAATCGTGAGCGAGAGCGCGAGCCCTGAGTGTCGCGGGGCGGCGTCTGAAGAAGCCGCGGAGAAGTCTTACGCGAGAGCGAGACTCCTGAGCAGATGTCATGGAAGTCTCAAGCAAAACACCAGATTTCCCCTCTCAAGAAAAGTATCAGGCGGAAGCCGTTGTTGTTGTTGTTGTTGTTGGTGTTGTTGAACATTATTACTTCTAAAGAATAATTATTGTTGGGACCCCTGGTGCACGCCCCCCCCGCCGCGCCTAGGCCGCAGCCACGTTTTCATCATTTTCGTGAGGAAACCTCAGGCAAAACGATGTGATCCAGATCCGGTTGTTTTGTTGTCCCCCGCTTTCCCTTGCAAAAAATAAGGTAAAGTGGACATTTCTTGTTCTAACACAATCAAACTTCAAGAATCCCTTGCAAAAAATAAGGTAAAGTGGACATTCGCGCGCGCAAGACGAAATCCTTCCAAAACCTTAGTTTTCGTAGCGATTTTTTTTTTTATAAAAACATAAAAAACCAATGGTTTTTCAACAAAAATTGTCAAAATTTCATCCCGCGCGCTCTTGCGGATTCGTAGGAAACCCAACACTTTTTAAACATTTCTGTCAAACGGGCTTTTGCGAGCAACTTTTTCGAACTTCTGCGACAAACGGTGCGCAAGGGCCATCATCCCTGTCAAATAATACCATGCGGGACACATTCGCGTCGCGCGCGCACGCCGTCGTCGTCGGCCGCGGGGCCCTGAATAGTAGCCACGGTCGTCCGCATGCCACGAAGTGAAGTGTCCGAACGTCATAGGGCGGGAAGCTGGGTGTGGGTGGTGGCGAAGAGTCGTTTGGAAATTTGGTAGAGCTTGAACCGGCCCCCCCACAAAGTGGGGGTATTGCCCGCCTCCTATGAAAACCCTGGCACTGGTGAGAACGGAGTGTCCCCACGTGCTAGTAATTGTTGTTGTTGTTGTTGTTGTTGTTTAATTCGGGGTCCAAGGGCCTAGTTTGACCTTCAAGACTTCCCCTGAAAAAAACCGGCGCGATCCCCGGGAGGGGCACTTCAATAGGACAAATAGAATGTGTGCAGAAGGGTGGTGATCAACAAAACGTGTACTTTCAGAAGTGAGGAGAATACAACAACAGCAGCAACAACAACAGCAACATCAACAATATTAAGTTTAACACTATTCGTTCCTATCTGCTCGCGTGCTACTCAACATGTCTATCCCCAAACCTCGGTACCACCCCTCTTCGTCTTCGATCGTACCATCTTGGGTGGGGGTATATCTTCCTTACTTGCCGCGCGTTCTTGGTGCAGCCCCTGACACAAAGGAAAATAGGACGGATGTAGTGGAGATGGAGAAGGATGGATCACGGGATACGCGGCAGGGGGGCCAGGAGCAAAAAACATGTGGCAGAAACAAACGGGCAGGTCGGGCGGGTAGACCAGAACGGGCGGGTCGGCAAGGCGGGCCCAAACGGCCAGGTCGAGACGGCGTGTTACTGAAGCGCAGGTGCTGCATGAATCGCGAGGAGAGCTCGAGCAATAGCGCGACTCCCAAGTAAATCGTGGGAAAGGCCAAGGCGAGAGTGTGATTCCCGCGTGTCGAGGGCGTGGCATCTCAATATATTGTGAGGACGTCCCGCGCCAATGCACAATTTTGGAATACATTGTGAGGAGGTAACAGACGGGGGCCGTTGTTTTTGCAACCCGGGGGCCAGGGGCCCAGTTTGGTGACTCTCACTGACCGTAGTATAAAAAACAAGGTGCGAGCCCCGTGAAGGGCACTTCAATTGAAAAAACAAGATGTACCCCGGAGGGGGGGGGGGGGGGCAACAGTAATTACTCCTGAGAAAGGAGAATTGAACAATTACAAGAAGGAACTAACCCACTGAGTGGATGGTTCGAAAATTCGTGATATTGATACTGGGATCGGATGTGAGATCGATAGTAAGACCGAAAGTGGGATCGATAGTAAGGACGAAACTAAGGTCGATCCTGAGACCGATCGCGGATTCGATTCAGTGGGATCGATAGTGCGATCGGTCGTGAGATCGCTCCTGCGATCCGTAGTGAGATCGCTTGTGAGATCGATAGTGAGATCGATGCTGATATCTATCGTGAGATCGAGAGAGAGGTGGGTCATGAGATCGATGGTGGGACCGATCGATGAAGAAGATCGACCAGGAACCCGGAAGCTCCGCCGCGCACCGCATCGGCCCGGAACCCGGAACCGAGAACCCAGGGACCCGGAACCGGGAACTCCTCCTCCTCCTCCTCCTCCTCCTCCTCCTCTTCCTCCTCCTCCTCCTCCTCCCCCTCCTCCTCCTCCTCCTCCTCCTCGGAACCCGGCCGCCTCCCGAAATCGGCCCAGAACCTCGTCAAATCCTTCCATCTCCGCCAGCAGGACTCCCTCAGTGCAAGCACTGATTGGGGGAATCTCCGTTATAGGACCCCTTCCGTGCAAGCACTGCTTGCGGGAAGATCGATCGTGAGTCGATTGTGAGATCGATTTGTGCGATCGATAGAGAGGTGGGTAAGGAGATCGATGGTGAGACCGATCGATAAGAAAATCGACCAAGAAACCGGGAACCCGGAAACCTGGGAATCCCGCCGCTCACCGAACTTGGCCGGGAACCAGCAAACGGGCACCCGGGGACCTGAATCCGGGAGTTCGATATATAGTGAGATGGATAATGAGATCGTGGGATCGATCGTGGGATCAATAGTGTGCAGGACGGTAGAAATGTCGATCGTGAGACCGAAAGTGAACTCAATTCAGTGAGATCGATAGTGAGATCGATCGTCAGATAGCCCGTGCGATCTAAAGTGATGTCGATGGTGCATCGATTGTGATAACCGAGTTCGATAGAGACGTGGGTAAGGAGATCGATGGTCCAGGAACCCTGCCTCCCTCCTACCGAAATCGGCCCAGAAGCAGCACGCGGGCACCCAAGAACCCGGAACGGGGAACCCGGGAACCCAGGAACCCGGCCGCCTACCGAAATCGGCCCAGAGCTTTCGCCACATCTTCCAGTATCCGCTAGGACCCCTTCAGTGCAAGCACTGACTGGGGAACAGCAGCAACACCAGCAGCAGCAACAACAACACCATCAACAACGACATCACCATCAACCTCAACATCAAAACCAAGAACAACAACAACGACAACAACAACAACAATACCTTTGATAATATTCGTTCCTACCTGCCCGCGTGCCATGCAACACGTATATCCCAAACCCTGGGTACCCGCCCTCTTCGTCTTCGAGCGTACACCCTTGGAGACTATAGTTTCCTTGCCTGCCACGTGCATGTAGCGCAGCCCCTGAAAAGGTGAAGAGAGGACGGATGGAAGGAGGAGGGAGAAGGATGGAGCACGAGAGAGATTAGCAGGAGGGGGGCTGAGCAGAAAACACATGGCAGAAACAAACGGGCAGATCGGGTGGCCAAACACTAACGGGCGTATCGGGAAGACGGGCCAGGGCGGCCAGGTCGAGCAGGCGGGCTGCTGACGCGTGAGTCCTCCATGAATCGCTAACGAGTCTCGAGCAATGGCGTGATTCCTAAATCGAGAGCGTGTTTCCTGAGTGTCGAGGGCGCGACGTTTCAATCAGTTGCAAGAAAGTCCCACGAGAGAGCGCGAATCCTACATACATAATGAGGAGGTCCCGCGCGGGAGCGCAATTCTACAATACATTGCGAAGGGTATCAGGCGGGAGCCGCTGTTGTTGTAAACCGGGGACCAACAATACGACCACAACCACAACCACAACAACCACAACAACAAACACACAACACCATCACCACCATCCGCAACAACAGCAAACACAAACACGACAACAACCACAACCACCAACCAACGACAAACACAACAACACTGAAGAGTCAACAGGGATTGTGAATGACACCGCCTCACTCTGACGATTCTCCCCTCGTCCAATGGCCGTCCGCCCACCCGCCCACGCGCACGCCCACCATCGCGCCCGTCGGCTCGCCCGTCCGCCCGCTCGCCCGCGCGACTGCCCGCCCGCCCGCGCGTCCGCGAGTCCTCGCTCTCCCCATCGATGTGGAGATAACGACCACTTCGACGACGACGACGACGAAGACGAAGACGACGACGGCGACGACGAGACTTCGCGCAAATCTGCAGGCCAGGGGTGGGGGTTGAGGTGTAGCTTCCCTTGCAAAGGCCAGCCCGGGCCTCCAAGGGAGGGAGGTGATTTCGGATGCCCACCCCCCCAGGGGGGGTGGGCATCTGAAACTACCTCGACAAGTAAGCCAGGGGGGGGCCCCTTTTCTCGAAGGGGGGGCCCCCCTTCAAAAAGTAGGCCAGGGTTCACTCCGGAAGCCTAACGAAGGGGTGGACAGACTCACCTTCCAAAGCCCCCCTCCCTTTGCAGCATGCAGGGGTAGCTTATCAAGCTCCCCCCCTTTGCAAAGGGTAGCCCGGGCTTGTCCCGACGTCGAACAGTGGGGAAGGCGGGGAGGGAGCTTCGACCCCCCCCCGCCTTTGCAAAGGTCGGCCCCCGCTTCCCGCAGGGGGGCAGCTTCGGAAGACCCCCTCCTTGTGGACAGAGGGGGAATAGCTTGATCATGTGGTTTCCCTTTGTGATTCGCGTCTCCCGCAGTGCGCTGTTTCCCGTATTCCTCATGGTCCTGTTACACCGACCAGCATTTGAGCTCGTCTGACCCTCTGTCTATACATAGAGACATCTCCAAGCAAACACGAGGCAACCACAAGCAACTGCGGGACAATCGCGCGACAACGGTGGGAGAACCGAGTGGGACAACTGCGGGACAAGCCAGGACAACCACACGACAACCGCTGGACAACCTGGGGTCCGCGTGGCGGAGCCGAGGGGGGTGAGACAGTTTGACCGAACTGGACCTACAAAGGCCAAGATCTACACACGCGATTGTCCAATCAACCTGTCCCTCCCCCGCTGTTTAGGCTCAAATATGGAAACTGATGCGCAACCTGCGTTCGTAAGGCGACGACGGTGCAAAAGGACTCGCTGAACAGCCGGGCGGTTCTATTGACAAACTCTAGATATTCAACCCAGTAGGCTGTTTATTGCAACCATGCCGTTACCCCTCGGGACCATTGGGATCGTTGTTTCCTGCATCGTCGCTTCACTTTTCAAACGCCTATTGCACCTCTATTTTCACATCGCACCAGATGGTTTCTCAAAGGATGCATTTGTAGCCCAGGTATATTCCACAATGGCCAACAGCGACTGGCTCGCCGAAATATATTCAGCAATCGCCTTCGAGACACACATACGCGTAGCGATCAGATGTCACGAACGTCTGGACTCGCCAAGTGCTGTTGAGCACCGCTGTGATTTCCCAGTCGCAAGTTTGTGCGCGCTTACATGTGCAAATGTCGGGCTGTTTTGCTCTCAGCCCGAATCTGGACTCTTTGAATACTTGTCCACTCAGCGCTCGCTCTGAAGGGGCTCTCACTTTGGCGGTGGTTGGCTCTCGCTGCTAGGACCGACGTGGTTCAGCCATGTCCCCGACTGTTGCCGACCCTGGTGCTTGCCCTGCGTCGCCGCCGACTTCCCTCGTCAGGCTCTGTCACCGTCTGTCGTCTGCAACCCGCGATAGACCCGCCCGCCCGTCTCATCAAGTTGTCGCCCCGCTCCACTGCAGATCGTGCGCAATCCAATCCAGAGGCCTACCTCGGGAACGGCGAGAAGGTCTGCTTCAAGAAGGGTGCTTTCGAGTGCTGCGGTTGCGCCTCAGGCCGAGACTACGGGGCCTCGGGTCGGGCTGGGGGGACATCGGGTCTAGCAAGAACCAACCTTGCCCAACGAACCCCTCTGGCAGCCTCCGGCTACCCTTGCCCTCCGCCAAACCTTAGCCCGCCTCCTTCCATCCCGGCGGGTGCCTGGCGCAGAAGCCTCGTCGGAGAGGACGCTGTTGATGCTGGGCCAGTCGCTGAGCTGCTGCATCCCGACCTCTCGCTGGCTGCCGGGAACCGTGCTGTCTGGGCCAAACGTGCCCCCATCCCGGAAGAGAGACGGCCAGCGGCTCGGTTTCGACGAGAGATGGCCCTCTGGACCTCTCGGTCTCAGCCCCTCGCCTTGGGCCGGCTGTGGATCCCGGGATGCGCTGGTTCCCAGCTGGAGCGTCGCCGGAAGGCTCCGAGGATGGGTGCAAGAACAGCGGACGAGCCCCTCGAGGCGGACCTGGATGAGTTTGCTCCCAGCTGGAGCGTCGCCGGAAGGTTCCGAGGATGGGCAAAACAAGAACAGCGGAAGATGACTACCTACCAGACCACCCCAACCCAACCCGAAGGCACGAATTTGACCCGAATTTCGGGTTGGGGGGGGGGTACGGGGACCATGTGTTTTGTTCGACGTTCCCCGATCCCCCCCCCCACTGGAAATGGAGGGCTCATTGGGGTGGTGAGAAGAGCCCCTCGAGGCGGAGAGGGGGGGAGACCTGGGCCGCTCGCTGCGGCCGCCGTGCCGTCCCGAGGCTGCCTCCGGCCGTGCCCCCGGCCCTGCCCCCGCTCCCCTGAGCTTCCAGAGAGCTATGTTGTAGCTCCACTCGGCCACGGCCTGTCCTTGCCCGTCTCCCGTGTGGCTGAGGCTTCCTGCAGACAGGGTCAGGCTCAGCCGAGGCTCGGCAGAAGGATCGTCGACAGAGGAGGAGGTGAGGGGAGCATGCCCCCTCTTCCCCTGACCTTCCAGAGGGCTATTTTGTAGCACTGGAGGCCTAAAAACCTAAAAACAACTGAGCGACACAGCCAAAAAAACCAAGACGTAGAGTAGCCCTGGGATAGGTTTGTAAGTCGCGCGCTATTATTTATAGCCCTCTTGGGAGGGAACGTAGCGAAACAGCCTAAAACCAAGACGTGGAATAGCCTTGGGATAGGCTTTTAAGTCGCGTGCTATTCTTTATATAGCCCTCTTGGAAGGGAGCGTAGCGAAACAGCCTAACACCAAGACGTGGAGTAGCCTTGGGATAGGTTTTGGAGTCGCGTGCTATTCTTTATAGCCCTCTTGGAAGGGAACGTAGCGAAACAGCCTAAAACCAAGACGTGGAATAGCCTTGGGACAGGTTTTGGAGTCGCGTGCTCTGCTTTAGCCCTCTTGGAGTGGTCAGGGCCGCCGGCCTCCCGTGCCTCGACCCGCACCTTCACTTCTGTCGGGCCGGTCCCCCTGCAGGGGGATTTGCGACGACTAATAAGACGTACCTTAAAAAGGAACCAACAAAGGCAACAAAAACACTCGAAACATAGTCCCCAGACCAGTTTGGGCTAATTTCTGGATAATTTTTCGAGTAGTTTCTATTTGTCGTCGAAGGTCCCCCTGTAGGGGGACAGGCCCGCCTTAAACCTGCACCTCTGCTCGTGTACGGGTGCTATGCCGGGGGTAGGCTTCAAGCCGCCAGAGGTCAGGGACTCAGCACCACTCGCGACGAGGCCCCTGTGCGCGGCGAGGCTCCCATGGCCCTCTCCCTGGCCGGCACAGCACAAGCAGTCACTTCATATAACAGAAGGATGATGCCCGGAGGTCCGCACGGATCTTCAAAGCTGCACACGCATAATAAACATACAGTCGGGGCGTTGACCTAAGGAACCCTACATAAGGAACGAGGCCCCTTTTTTCATAAGTTAAACTTCGATTTCCTGTCGAACACAGAAGGACAGCCTGAGGCAAGCTGTGAAACACTTAAGGAACGCGGAGCCCCTCCCCAACGAAAAGGGTTCCTTCTGCAGGACCCCGGCTGTAAAGCCGCACGCGCATAATAAATATAGTAAGCGTTCGGAGAGCCCCGCGGATCGCCTGGATCGGCGCTGGGCCCCCCCCCCATCCCTGGCAGGCGGAGCACGCCAAGGGCGACAACAGAAGCGCCGCCAGAAGGTGCCAGCGCAGATCCAAGAGAGATCCGCGCGGACACGCGGAAGCTTGTCCTTGTGCGCGCTCGTCTCCTCCTGCGACCGATCGTGCCGCCCTCCTCGATCTCCGGCAGAGGACACAGGGCATCGCGCCGCCGTCTGGAGCCCGTCGGCGTGCTGCTCCCTCGCCTTTGCCTGGAGACCTGGCGCTCCTTTGAAGCATCACGCGCTGAGGTGCTCCGCAACAAGGCGGAGTTCCGCGCGGCACGTGCCGCCGACTCCCCCGCTCTGCCGTTCGGCAGGTTCGTGTCGTGCCGACTCCTGCGTTTACCAGCCTCGAACGCATCCCTATCCTTAAGATTGGCACGCCAAAAGGCGATGACAATCTTAGGGATGCGCCCTCAAAAAAGAAGGGAACCCCTAAGATTGGCACCGCGATGAGGAGATGTCCAGCATAAGGGATAGGGAGATGTTCCAGGCTGGTAACGCATTGCTTCCTCACACCGCGGGGATCGCTCAGCTCCGAACGCTCTGGCCGACTCCGAAACGTCCGATCCTTCAACTTGGGCGCCCGAGTTATCCGGGGTAACTCGGGTCCGGGGTAACTCGGGTTTGGATTCCCGAAAAAGGAACCCGAGTTATCCCTGACCCGAGTTACCCCTGATGATTCGGGGCTCTGATCAACATCGACCGATTCTGGTCCGCCGGCGGAAGCCAACGTGGAACGCCAGCAGCGGGGTGGCCGCCGGGCGCTGCGGCGCGACCCTGCCGCACCCTCAGGCCGGGCCTGTCCCCCTACAGGGGGATCTTCGACGAAAAAACAAAAAATACCCCCATGCCGCACCCTTAGGTCGGGCCTGTCCCCCCACAGGGGGATCTTCGACGAACAAAAAAAAATACCCCCAAAAGGTCAAACAGGTCTCCAAACATGGCCCCCATGCTATGCTTGGACCATGCTGTGACGACTATATGCTTGGGGTATGTTTTATAGCTTTCGTCGAAGATCACCCTGTATCGGGAGCGGCCAAGAGGGGGGTGTCCAAGAGGGGGGGGGTGCAAATCATGACCGGCGGCATGTGCGCGGCCCAGCGGGGGGGCCAGGGACGTAATGAAATAGGAAGAGGCGCCATGATATCTGGGGAAATGTCATGGCCCCCGCCATGAGATCCACCCCCCCATAGTCATCACCCCCCTCTCTTCCGCCCCCGACTGTAGGGGGGGGGACACGCCCGACATGACCGTACCCATGCCGACCGTGCCGACGGGAAGAGGGTCCTCCTCCTTCCCCTCCTCCTCCTCCTCCTCCTCCTCCTCCTCCTCCTCATCCTCCTCCTCCTCCTCCTCCTCCTCCTGTTCCTCCTCCTCCTCCTCCTCCTCCTCCTCCTCCTCCCCCTCCTCGGGGCCGGGCCGCAGCAGGCCCGGAGGCGCGCGCGCGCGCGAGGGAGGCCCGCCAGAGCCCCCCGAGGGGAGGCGGGGAGGGGCCTCGCCGGCGGCGGCCCGCCCCCCGAGGGAGCAGCGCCTCCGACCGGAGAGAGGGGGGCCACATGCGAACCCCACCCCCAAGGGGGCAGCGCCTTCCTGCTTCGTGCTTCTGCCCTCCTCCCTCCGGCCCATGCTCAGCGCCTCCGACCGGAGAGACGGGGGCCACATGCGAACCCCACCCCCAAGGGAGCAGCGCCTTCCTGCTTCGTGCTGCTGCCCTTCTTCTTCCGGCCGATGGGTGCCCATAGTTTCCGTACCGGCTGCGGGCGTCCACATCCTCACCCCCTCCTTTTCGCTCGCCGCCGCCTGGCCCGGCCCCCATCTCTCCAGTCTAGGGGGCCACATGCGAACCCTACCCCCACTCCCCACGATTTCTGAGGGGGAGGGTGGGGTTCACTTCGTTCGGGAGCTCCCGAGCGAAGTGACCCCCCCCCCCCCTCAGAAATCGTTGGGGGCAGGGGCAGGGTTCACATGTGGCCCCCTGGACTGGAGAGATGGGGGCCAGGCCAGGCGGCGGCGAGCGAAAAAAAAGGGGGGGGGGGAGCATGTGGACGCCCGAAGCGGGTACGGAAAAGCTGGGCACCCATCGGTCGGAAGAGGAAGGGCAGAAGCATGAAGTAGGAAAGCGCTGAAAGCAGATGGGTGCCCGCCCGAACCCCAAAGAGGACGGAAAAGGTGGAGCCACTCGATCAGTGAAGTAGGAAGGCGCTCAAAGTAGACTGGAATCTGGAACTCCACAAATACCAAATTTCAACGACCGAATGGTACAATGCCCAACAACAACTGTTGTCCCAAGCCGACAGCGGCCGCTGTTGGCATGCGGCTTGTTGTCTTCAAAGAACAACGTCCACGGCGGCGCGAATCGCGAGTCCTGTTCAACATGTGCAAGAACTGTTGCTGGACATCGTGCCCATTATTCCGTACCAATTTCGATCGTCCCGGGAGCAGGAGACGGCCTTCTCAGAAGGTTCCCGAAGACACAGAACACTTCTCAGAAGTCCAGAGCGCTTCTGAGAAGTCCCGCCGTCTTCTGAGAAGGCCTTCTGCTTCTCACTTCCCCCCCTCGCTCGCCGCCGAGCCAAAGGGGGTGCGGTGGGAGGCGCAAGACTTCGCTGGCGCAAAGCATTGCGCGAACTACTGCTTGGGGGCACGAACCATGGCAAGGGTGCGTCAACCACTTCTGGGAGGCACGACAGAGCACACGATTGCATCCAGGCGCAATTGTTGCGTCCAGATGGGAGACCAAAAAGTACCGATACCGTTACTCCCTGGACCTCTCCCGGGGTGCGTTTTGACCAGGGTGTCGAGGCGAATCCAGCGGTGGCGACGAGGGCCTCCCCAGAGGCCCAAAAAGGGATAAAAGGAGGGAAGGGTAGAGGTATGGGTACCTTGTCCTCCTCTGATCTGGCCCGTAAGAAATTGCAAGCTGCTGAAAGTACATACTACGGCACCTCCTGCTCCTCCTCCTCAACCTCTTCCTCCTCCTCCACCTCCTCCTCCTCCTCCTCCTCCTCCTCCTCCTCCTCCCTCTTCTCCTCCTCCTCCCCCCATCTGTGCCACGTAATTACCCCCACTGCCCCAGCTTGGAACAGCACCCCTGCCGGCGGGCGCGCGCCCCCAGCCCAAGGGCAGGGCCGGGGCCGCCCTCATCATTCCAACACTGAAAGCGTTCCAGCCGCCACCGACGAGATCGGTCGCTCCACGTCCCGCTCCTCCTGCTCTCCTGCTCCTCCTGCTCGTGCTCGTGCTCCTCCTCCTCCTGCTGCTCCTCCTGCTCCTCCTCCACCTCCTCCCACCCTCCCCCTCCCGCCCTTCTCCACCTTCTCCTCCTCCTGTTCCTCTTCCTCTTTCTGCTCCTTCCTCCACCTCCTCCTCCTCCTCCTCCTCCTCCTCCTCCTCCCAGTCCACAGTGGGGGACGGGTCGCGACCGACTTGCTTCGAACTCGACCGCGGCGGTTCGGAGCGCCGAGCGGTCGCTGCCGCTCGCGACCAGAGGCACCCGGTGTCCCAAAGCTCTGGACAGGGGCAGGAGAGCGCCCGAGAGCTGGGGCCCCGACGGCCCGCCGCCTCCTCCTCCTGCCTCCTCCTCCGGATCCTCGGGCCTCCTCCCAGTCCACAGTGGGGGACGGGTCGCGACCGACTTGCTTCGAACTCGACCGCGGCGGTTCGGAGCGCCGAGCGGTCGCTGCCGCTCGCGACCAGAGGCACCCGGTGTCCCAAAGCTCTGGACAGGGGCAGGAGAGCGCCCGAGAGCTGGGGCCCCGACGGCCCGCCGCCTCCATGGGCTCGGATGCCCACGCCTTGGGGTGCTGCCTCCGTCCCGGGTGCCGCCCTGGAGATCGGATCGGCGGCAGACGGCAGCGAGTGTCGGGTCGGGCGAAAGGGGGGGATAGCAAAGGGGGGGTTTGAGAATCAGCTCACGTAGCTGATTTTCCCGGCGCCTCCCGGCGCCGGAGGCGACTATGTATCGAGGAATGGGCCCCTCGGTGAGGCCGAAATCAGCTGCATGCAGCAAATTTCGTAACCCCCCCTTTCCCAATCCCCCCCTTTTGCCCGGCCCGAGAGTGATGAACGGAGGACGTCTGGGCCTCAGGCGCCCGGCCGCCGTACCAAGAGCGATCGGCCCGCTGCGGGCGAGGGTGCCCCAGGGGAGCTTGCGGTCCGAGACGGAGCAGCTCTCGAGTCTCGGCAAAGTGCGCGGTCGACTGGGGTGAAAAGAAACCATCACACGACCACGCGAACATACTGGCCTGTTCCGACCCGTCTTCGGTCGACCGCGCCTCTGCTGCAATGCGCGACCGGGCTGCGTTGGGACCTGCTGGAGCCTCGGGTAGCAAGGACATCGGACGCCTCACGCCCACCCCAATGTGTCACTCTCGGCACTTGCAACCGCACACCACTGCAACAGCCCAGGACCCCGAGCAGTGTCCGAGGACCACGCTGGCGGCATTGTCGCAGGGGCACGGGACCACTGCATCAGACGCGCCAGGAGGCGACGGGGCGCCCCAGGGGGGACGGGTCAGATCCACCCTGCGGAGCGACCGAAGGTGCCGCACTCGGCAGTCTGCTCTGAGGCGGGAGGGAGTAGGGCGGGAGGACACGGACGACCGAAGACCGCGAGGCCGCGGCCGAGGGCGCAGCTGGCGCGGCCGAGGAGGAAGGAGGGATGCGTGAGGAGGAGGAGGAGGAGGAGGAGGAGGATGAGGCGGAGGAGGAGGAGGAGGAGGAGGAGGAGGGAGGAGGAGGAGGAGGAGGAGGAGGAGGGAGGAGGAGGAGGAGGAGGAGGACGAGGGGGAGGAGGAGGACGAGGAGGAGGAGAGGAGGAGGAGGAGGAGAAGGGAGGAGGAGGAGAGAGGAGGGGCAGGACGACGGGGCCGAGGAGGATGACGGCGAGGGCCAGGGAGGAGGACGAGGGCGAAGACGGCGACGACGACGACGACGACGACGAAGCCAAGGCTCGGAAATCGCAGCAAGAGGACAGAACGAACGCGCGCGGGGCCCGACCGTGTCGGGCTCCTCCTCGGGCTGCGTCGGGGGCGACTGGCCGCTGACCTCGCCGGGGGGCAACCTGCACGGAGGGCCTCCCTGACCGGGGGGGTCAGGAACATCGGCAGCAGTACCTGTGCAGATGGCGGGTGGAGAAGGGGGAAGGGGGGGGGGAGGCAAACACTTCGTGGACCCTGGAAGTGACTTCGCGTCTGTTGCTGTTTCGGTTCCCCGCCGCTTCCTGCAGCTTCAAGCGCATCTGCCTTGACGTCCCTGGCGCCCTTGTTGTACTGTCGCCGTTTCCCCGGGTGTGGGCCCGGGTCATGTCTTTTAAAACAAACAAATGCTATTCCGTTTTCAGGACCCACTGCGGGGGGGCGGAGGAGGGAGAAACACGCATCCATACCCACAACGTCGCGGCCTGAGCCCCTAGGCCGCGACGCCGTGAACACAGAGGTCGCTCTGCGCGGATGCCCCGCGCAGGACGTGCCCCGGGCGTCGCGCCTCGCTGTGCAGGCCGCGAGGGCATGGATATTTTGAAGGGGCCCCAAGACACACAAATAAATACACACAAATAAAATGATCCCCCATATTTCCTAATCTTTTTGGGGTTTCTGTTTTCCCCCCCCCCACTTCCCATATTCTCACATATTTTCTGACAAATCGATGATTAATTGTGTCTGTGTGTTTTTTCCCCTCCTGAGTGCTCCTGTCCTCCTGCGACGATGCAACAAAGAACCCTTGTGTTTCTTCGCCGGCGGCGTGCAGCACGATAGCGAAAACAACCCCAGGACGCAAAGCACGAATCGCACTGCCGGCGGCGAACCGGGGCCACAAACCACGGGCAGCTGCCACGCCGAGGGGGAGTCGCCGGCACAAGGAGGACGATGGGGGGTAGGCCCGAACAAAAAGGAGCGAGTCTCGAACAGGGGCCCTCTGCGCCTCGCGCCCGAAAGTGGGACCCATAGATGTCGTGCTCAGACCCTCTCCCCAGATCTTCGGTCGGGAGCAGTTTGCTGGGCGTCCTCGGCGTGCCGCGGCGGCGGCACCCGGCGACACGCTGCGCCGGCCCTGCGAGCGGGCTGCGTGCTGCTCCGCTGCGCGGGGCGGGAGGCCTGGAAGAGTTTTGGGCGTTGACGCCGGGAGTCGACGCCAGGATACACGGAATCGGGCTGAGCCCCAAACTGTTCCAAGAGCACACGCAACGTCCGCTGACAACAGGGCAGGCGTGCCACAACGGGACAAACTCAGCCACACATGCCCCGAGAACAGGTCGTGCAGACCACGGGACATGATCAGAGCATCTTTCGTGGGCCTCCAGGCAAGCCAGGACGCTTCGCCACTGCTCGAAGGGGGGGGGCAGGACGTGGACGGCGCGTCGCACCGCAGCGCGGTGGGCCGGAACCGCCGGAGCGACGCGCTGAGCTGGAGCTCCTGGCCGCCCGCCCCCCGCGCCCGACGCTGCACGAGTGCGGCCCGCCGAGAGCGGCGTGGGTCGACGGCAGGCCCCCCCGGAGCCTCGAGCCCGAGGAGGGGCCCGGAGTGGCAGCCGGGCTGGCGAAGTACCCGTCGGTCGAAAGAAGTGGGTAGAAACATGTAGGGAGGCGGTGCAGGCAGATTGGGCCTCCGCCAGGCCCCTGGAGAGGCAGGGAACAAAAAGGGAAACCGCTCGATCACTGAAGCAGACATGTCCGTGAGGTAGATTGGGATATGAGAGCTCAGAAATATCGACTTCCAACGACCGACGGGCAAGGGAATATACGAAAGGAGCGGACCCCCTCTTGGGCCCCACAAGAAGCGCCTACGTGCACGAGAAGTGCTGGAGGAACAGCAATGGAAGGACCTGAGCGGGGCAGCGAGCCCATTCTGAAGCCAAACTGTTCCATATCATTCCAGCGTCTTGACTGCATGATGTTCCAGTCTTCTCCAGCTCGCAATGTTGTAGCAACCCAGACTGCGAGAGACATTGCATGCACGAGTATATTGATGTACCAGCGCGTTGCGGGCCGAATGCTTCGACAACGCAGTGCCGACGTTCTTTCGCGTGGAGAAAAGACCGCTTGCTCCACGCACAGAGTGCAATACGATTGCACGCCGCCCAACACGACGATCAAAGACTGGGAGGATCTAGGACCATCGACTTGCGATGCGAAAGACGTGGCGCCTCAGGTCCTCCTGAGACCTCTCCTCTCAAGACCTCCCCATCCTCCTCCCCCGTCCTGCACATGGTAGCGGTGGTGGAGAAAATTGGCCCATCAAACGAGGGAAAACGAGAGAAGGGTCGCGGCATCACCTCCTGGCCCGTAGCATGAAAAGAGTCCTGCAGCTGGTCCACCTCGCGCTGGACGTTGGAATGCTGCCCGCGTCTGGGGCACTAGTTCCTAAACGTGCCTCTTCATGGCATCACCTCCTCCTCCTCCTCCTCCGCCTCCTCCTCCTCCTCCTCGGACCGGGCGCGGGGGGGCACCCTCCGCGGCTGCCTCCTGGCAGGAGGGCACCCTCGACGGCGCGGGCGCCCGGAACTGCACGCTCAGCTGGCGCCCGCCGCTGAGCTGGCGCCCGCCGCTGTGCGGAGGAGGCCCAAGCGAGACAGCCCCAGGGCTGAGACGAGGCCAAGACGAGGGCAAATTCGGGTGAGGATAGATCGGGAATCTCTGGGACCCAGCGGCTCTGGAGGACTTTGGCTGCCGGCTGAAAGGGGGTGTACTAGATGTGGAGCAACACTTTTGCATACGTATTGCGCCAGAGACGCGTATCGCATATATCACAGCTCATGTGTTGCACGCGAAAATAAAGCAATACATCTGCGCACCGGAATGTATTGCACGCCCTAAATCTACTGCATCCCCACAAATCTATTGCAGCAGATCCATTGCACCACCCCATTTCAGCTGGATCCCTTTCTGGTACAATCAGAAGGATGTCTCCGGCGCCGCGGCCTCCTCACAGCGCTCCAGAACGCTCTGAGAGCGAACCAGAGCGCTCTGTGACGGATTCATCCTCGCCTGAGCCCCGCCCGAAGGACCCCCTCCACGGGTGCAGTCGGGCTGCTGAGAAAGAAACGCTACATGGGGGACGATAAAGAAGCGGATCTCACGAGAGGTGCTGTGGCGACCTTACGTGGCGGCTCACGCGGACCGCCAGCGTGGCACGCCAGATCGGAGACGAGGGCGCTTACGCGCTACCTTAGACGGGAAACTTACGCGCCAATGTCCGAGCAGACGGCCTAGATCTTTGCGACGCTCACATGCAGAACTGAGCCCCCTTTTTTACAAAAAGAGCTCAAGTATACGAGGAGAACTATAGGAACAACCACGGGATGGCCAATGGAACAGCGAGCCCCTTCTGAATCCAAAGTGGTCCTTATTTCAGCGCCTTGGCTATGGAGCCACAGACCAGCACCAGTCGTCGTTGTCGTCGTCGTCGTCCTCGTCGTCGTCGTCGTCATCGTTGTCCTCGTCGTCCTCCTGGTCGTCGTCGTCGACGTCGTCGTCGCGGTCGTCGTCCTCTTCGGCCTCGTCGTCGTCGCCGTCGTCGTCGTCGTCTCGTCGTCGTCGTCCTCGTCGACCTCGTCGTCGTCGTCGTAGTCGTCGTCGTCGTCCTCGTCGTCGTAGTCGTCGTCGTCATCGTCATAGTCGTCGTCGTCCTGGTGGTCGTCGTCGTCGTCATGCTCGTCATCGTCGTCGTCGTCGTCGTGGTCGTCTGGGGATCGGTCCAGACCGCTGTGGGTCGACGCATTAAACAAATCACGACGCCATTAGCTTTTGTCGGCAGCCCTCATGCTGCGTTCCTCGTTCTTGCTTGGCCTCGAGGCTTCTCCTCGCCGCTGCTGAGTCCGCCTCGACGAACGAACGGGTCAGGATGGACCCAAGGAAGGGTCCAGGAAAGCTGGCGTCGTCTCAATTGGCCCTCCTCCGCGCTGAGCTGGTGGCCGCCGCTGCGCTGGCGCACGCCGCTGAGCTGGCGGCGCCTGGGCGCCCACCACAGGCACCTGAGGGTTAGGATGCAGCTGCTGGGAGGCTTCCGAAGAGCGATGGAAGCTCGTTCGAGGGGCCACGAAGCCAGATTGGGCTCAGCTATCGTCTGAGTGCCTGAACAATCCTGGGCCCCGGGGGCTACCAGCGCTTCCCAGACTCTACAATACAGGAGCCCCCCCATCTACAATGGGCCCCACCCTGACCCAGCCTACAACGGGCCACACCCCGACTACTGGGACTGCTCCTGGGCCTGTATAAACCGCCCTCCTCCTTACTAACCTCAGGGACACCCCCCTCCGGACTATAGCACTCTTCCAGCACGGGCGCCGAGAATTGGTCATGATGGAGAAGCGCCTCTGTCTTGGATGAAGGCTCCCAGCACGCGCGCCAGCGTGCGCGCTGCCAGCGAAATGACCGCGCCCTCGCCTGCCGTCGCGACAATGCGCGCGCGCGTGCCAGAGTCACTTGTGTGTTGCGTGGTCGCACTGCGCGCGATGTTTTTGATGAGCGCTGCGTGGCTAATGCGCGCGTGCCGCCCCACTCGGCTCCACCAGCGGCGCAGCAGAGCGGCGACAACTGCGCGCCTGGCATCGCCCGTGCGCCCGGCCCAACCCTGGACAACAAACATCCCGCGGATTCAGAAAACCTTGGATCCCCCCCGCGAACAACACGCCGCCCATCCCGGACACAAGAGCCCCCAACGAGACTACAGACCCCCCACCAGACTGGAAGGCCCCCCCCGGACTACAAGGCCCCCCTCCCCCCGACTACAAGGCCCCCCCCACGAACTCGCGGCGAGATTGCACCAAATTTCGGGTTGCACCAGATTTAGCAAAAACCGGATTAGCCGGGATCATGCTGGATTCGGACGGCTATCGGCCACGGATAGGCCAGCGCCGATACAGAATCCAACCTCCCAGGATTTGCATCCTAGTACGGGGACAGGCCCCGACCCTTGCCCCTGTCCTTCCAACACACTTACTTGGCGGATCGAGGAAGTCTAGGGTCTCGGTCAGTGGACGCTGCTTCTGATTACCCCCTTCGGGTGGCCTCCTCCTGGGGCGCCCTCGCGACTGGATTGCCCTCGAGATCAGATTGCATCCCTGGACGGGTCCTGGGATAGACTTTGAGGCGGCGGCGGCGGCAGACTGCTCATGGGCTCGGTGCAACCTGGAGGCAGGCAGTGCGATCGGGTCGGTGTCCGGACTTGGGAATCTGTGGCCCAAGGCATGATTAGGGGCCCGGCGGCGGCTCGACGGAGTCGGCCAGAGGGGGCGGCGGCGGCTGCAACGCGGCCGCAGGCGCGTTGCAACGTTATGTTGCATCCTCGGGGGACCTTGTCTGTCCCATCGCGGCCCTATCCGCAGCGAATCCGTGTCGAATCCATGTCGGGCTCGTCGGATCCGTGTCGAATCCGTGTCGAATCCGCGACGAAGCCACGCCAAGTCTGCGTCGACTCCGCATCGAGCCCGCGTCGGGCCCCCGGGAAAAAGACACCAATTTTCGGGGACCAGGCGAGGTCCCCCGAAGATGCAAGCGAGAGACGGGAGCAGAGAGGATCGGGCGTCGAGAAGCGCTCCCCCGGTGCCACTTCGGAGGGCCCCGCCCCCCGGTGCCACTTCGGAGGGCCCCGGGGCCCAGGAGGAGGAGGAGGAGGAGGAGGAGGAGGAGGAGGAGGAGGAGGAGGGAAGGAGGAGGGGAAGGGGGGGAAGGAGGGGGAAGGAGGAGGAGGAGGCGGAGGCCCAGGAGCGGGCCCGCTATCGTCAGAGGTGCGGGTCGCCCTCGGGAAGCGCGCCTGCTTCCCTTGCGGGCGGCGGGCGCGCGGCACAAGTGCGCGGGCCGCCGATGCGCGCGCGCGGTGCGCGCGCCGCCCTGTGAGCACCTGTTCTGCTCGGCGTGTCGGCGCTGACCTCCTCCTCCTCCTCCTCCTCCTCCTCCTCCTCCTCCTCCTCCTCCTCCTCCTCCTCCTCTCTCCTCCTCCTCCTCTCTCCTCCATCCTCCTCCTCCTCCTCCTCCTCCTCTCTCCTCCTCCTCCTCGCTCCTCCTGACTCCTCTTTTTCCTCCTCCTCCTCCTCCTGCTCCGCCTCCTCCTCCTCCTCCCCCTCGGCTAGTGCTGGGCGGAGGTCCAGCAGCTCGCTCTCAGAGGGTCGAGCAGCTCACTGCAGTCTGAGGCCCGTGAGGCCTTGCAGTCGGCCTTGATTGGACGGGGCACGCGAGAGGACAAGACCCTTCCGAGGGCCACATCGCCATACGAGTGTAAGAAGGCACGCGTCGCGAGGCACAGGACACAAGGGTACCCTTGAGCTGGCAGGGTCGACGTACTAATCCAGGCCGACTGTAGGAGCCTCCGATGGAGTCATCCATAGCATAATATCTTGTGAGGTGGCCTGCTTGCGAGCGACTGGGCGGGAGGGGGGCGGGGCGGGGGGGGTCTGGCTCTGGACCTCTGCAGCAAATCGTCCCATGGGAGAAACTCCGCCTGCCCGAAGCAGGCGCCGAAGAACAGGCAAGATCTGCTCCATCGAAGGGGGGGAAGGGTGCGAGGGCCCGCGCGATCGGCACAACAGTGAATGAGAAAACGATCGCCTTCCTGGCTGCGGGGGGGGGCAGGGTCAATCCCAGCTCTCCGACGATGCAATGTCTGCGCTCCTTCGGCGGTCTTCCGCTGGGCGAACAACTGATCAACTGGCCCCAGGGGCGGGGCCGAGACCTCTGGGGCCGAGGATCGGAAAGGCTCGTCGGATGTCCGGGGTCGGCATCGGATCGGGAAGCGGGTTGGCGTCGGAACGTGGGCCGGGTCGGGCCGCACATCGGCGCGGGCTCGTAGTCGGATCGCGACCTGGCCGCGGCCAGGATGCGAAAAATCGCGCCGGGTCGCCAGGCATCGGGCCGCGACGGGCCGCCAGGAGATCGGGCTTGGATTGGACCGAGCCGGGTGAGCTCGACACCCCGTCGGATCTGATGGGCTGCACAAAGACATACTAGTACTATATGTTATCCTTGGAGGCGCGCGTCCGACCCGGACATATAGTATACCCATCTTGTAGTACATCGTTTCCAGAGCGGGGTGGCCAGAATGCGCCAGCCACGACGCATATACTATAAGATTTCTCGGTGCGCGCATCGCCCCAGGGGGGCGACGCACACATAGTATAAGTACACCGGGAATTTTAATTAAGAAAACTTTAACCTAAGAAAACAGACTCTGGAAACCCCGTTTTCTTAACCCGCGGTCTGGGTCTGGATCTACAGAAACCCCGGGCTATAGAGATCAATACATGATAGCATAAAACATCATTTAATAAAATAATATATTAGAATACCCAAGCGCCACAAACAGCGAATATGACAACCGAAAATCCGCAAACAACCAATTCGAACACAAAAACGCCGCAAACAACAAATTTGAACACCAAAACGTTGCAAACAACATATTTCAGCACAGAAGCGCTGTAAACAGCATGAACACCGAAACAGAGCAAACGGCAAATTTGACATCAGGAACGCCGCAAACAGCAAATGTGAGCACCGAAACGCTGCAAACGGCAAATTTGAGCACGGAAACGCCGCAGATGGCGGCAAATTTGACAACCGAAATGCAGCAAGCAGCAAATAAGAGCAGCGAGGCGCGCAACAAAACAAAAAAATGCACACCGAAAACGCCGCAAACGGCACATTAGAACACCGAAGCGCCGCAAACAACAATTTCGCACACCGAAACGCAGCAAACGAACCTATCAGCACCGAAACGTCGCAATCAACAGATTTCAGCATCGAAATGCAGTAAACAGCACATTAGAGCACGGAAACGCAACAAATAGCAAATTCGACAACCGAACTCCGCAAACAGCGAATTTAAGCTTCAAAACGCTAGAAATTCCGAATTTGAGTACCAAAATGCCACAAAGAACACATTTGAGCACCGAAATGCCGCAAACAGCACATTCGAACACTGAAACGCTGCAAGAGCAAATTTGAGCACCGAAACGCCACAAACAGCACTTTTCAGCACCGAAACGCCGCAAACAGCAAATTTGAGCACCGAGGCGGCGGAAACAGCATCAGAACCGAAACGCAGCAGGCGGCGCATCCGACCACCGAAACGCCGCAAGCAATAAATTTTGGCACCGAAACGCCGCAAACAGCGAATTTGAGCACCGAAACGCTACAAACAGCAAATTCGAGCACGAGGACGCCGCGACCAGCAAATTTGAACACCAAAACGCCGCTAACGGCACAATTGAGCACCGAAACGCCACGACCAGCAAATTTAAGCACCGAAACGTGGGAAACAGCAAATTTGAATACCAAAACGCCGCAAACAACAAATTTGACAACTGAAACGCCACAAACAACAATTTGAGCACCGAAACACCGCAGACACCAAATTTGTGCACCAAAGCGCGCAAACCGCAAATTTGAGCGTCGGAACAACAGAAATGGCACATCCGAGCGCCGAAACGCTACAAACAGCAAATTGAAACACGGAAACGCCGCAAACAACAAATTTGAGCACCGAAACGCCGTGAACAGCAAATTTGAGCACGGAAACGCCGGAAACAGCTAATTTAATAATGAAAAATCCGCAGAAAACCCATTCAAACACCAAAACGCGAAAAACAACGAGTTTGAGCACCCGAACGCCCGCAAACGGCAAATTTAAGGACCGAAACGCAACGAACTCGCCGGCCTAAGGCTTGTCGAAAATCCATCCTGAAAACTTGCTGGGTTGAGGCTCGTCGAAAATCCGTCGTGAAAACAGGCCGGATTAAGGCATGTCGAAAATTCGCCCTGAAAACTGGCCGGCCTAAGGCCTCGAAAATCCGTCCTGCGAACTCGACGGCCTAAGGCTCTTCGAAGATTCGTCCTGCGAAAACGCCGGCCTAAGGCAGATCGAAAATTCGTCCTCGGATGACGCCGGCCTGAGGCAAGTCGAAGGGAGCAAAAATTCAGAATGGAGATTCGGTTAATGATAATGATGTTTTTCAAGCTTGAACAAGAATGTGAACAGTAAATGTAATACTACTTCAAATGATTAAAAAGCTCCAAGCGCGTCTAAAGTCGGAGGGGCAGGCCCAGCGGGACCCACCACCTCCTCCTGCTGCTCCTCTTGGTCACTGGGCATTGTCGCTAAAAGCGTAGTGGCAGTACGGTTGCTGCTTGCAGCAGAGGAAGGGGCAGCTTGACCACTATCTGAAGAAGATGAATTAGTTGTTAACTCATCTGAACTGCCATCATCGTCTTCAGGCTGTGCTACAACACGCCAATTGGCCAAAAGTTCATGGTGATTCGGGTCCCAAGAATATTTAGGGATAATGTACTCACCTACTCCTTCGATGCTAACTGGTCCGACGCCTTCCTGACCGAGGAGAATCTGGAGCCCTGATTTTGCTGCGATTCTATTTTGGCTCCCTTGGTAATCATTGAGCCAGCGACCCCAAGCCAGAGAAGCAATTTTTACAATGTGCAAACGTTTAGCTGAGGCCGTCATCTGGTACCAGTCCTGACGCGCGGCTCGAGACACCAGTTCTTCATCCTGAATCTGGGACATCAATTCTTTAATGATTGCTCCGATGCCTCGATCGATTGTCTGCCAAATGTGAGTGCTCGAACCAGGTTCTCCTAAATGTGCTGTCGTTTGCATCTTCTTTAATTTATCACGCCAAGTTGTGGTAAAACTCGCATCCAAGTTATCTGTAATTAACAGTTTTGCCGATTTTTGATCATCGAGACTCATTGCTTCAAGATGCGGCTTCCAAACGTACTCCAACCACTCATCGGCCATCTTTCTGTCAAACCAAGCCTTTTTCTGAAACCGCACGATTACACTTGAAGAGTATTTTGCCTTCTCTGATTGACTTATTTGACCTTGCCCGCGAAACAAAATCATTAACTTAGGCTGGGCTTTCGAAGCATCTCCGGAAACGCATATCTGCAAAGTACAGAATCGTTTTTCTGTTCCTGCTCCTGCTCCCTGAATACGCGGGTGCTTCTCGTGTTTGAAAAACCAACTTTTCCCACGAGTCTGCAAGTCGATCTGGAGAGGAACTTGATCGGCCGAATACCGAAGATGTAAAGGATAATATCCTGTCTCATCATTCCAATGAGGGTCTTCTACGTGATCCAAACTCGGGTGCAAACTGATCACATACCGTAACTTGGTTAGATACAAGTCCATCACTTTAGGTGCTTCTTCCAAACTGATTGCCCGCTTGTTCTTGTGACATTTGAACACCATGTTATTTCTTAACCACAGCTTGCTCCAAGACTTTGCGGGCTTCCATGGCAACCCAGTGCGTCGAATTTTCGGCCAAGAGCTTCCGGATTGCGAATCGATTATATTATAGATTGCGGTCGATTCTCTGAGAACAGCACGCCATGTGATTTTACGACCATCTTTACGCATCTTCTTAATCCGTTTCTTTAACTTCTGATGCAGCAGCCGATGACTCTCTGTGGTAAAACTCTTCCTATGATCGGTGTAGAAATCTTTAGTTGCTCGTTTTTTCACCATTTCAATGATCTTAGCCTTCTCTTTCGGCTGCTTCCAAGACCACAATGTCATGTACTGCACATCTGTTCCAGCGGCCGTTCCATTTGGATTCCGTGTATCTGACTTATGCCGGAACGCCATTGCATCTTCATGTTTATCGAGAAAACGAAGTTTTTCTTCGTACGTGTACCTCTTTCGCTGCTCTGCACCTCTCCTCTTCTCAATACGAACCACTTCAACTTCATCTGTCTCTTTTTTGTCATGCTTTACTTTTTCTTCTTCAGGGAAATCTTCGGGCGCATTATCGTGAGTCACATTCTGAAGAAGTAGCTGACCTGTGGCCGAGCCAGGCATTGAATAATTCTGAGCAGGGTGCCGATGTCTGATGTGAGAAGCCAATGCTGCACCACTGCCGAATGTTTCATGACAAATCTTACATTCATACCGCTCGCCCATAGAAGATGAAGATGCTGATCCCGTAAAGCCGAAATTCAATAGACTTTGCTGCATGGGTCTCTTTGTATTTCCCAAACCTCCATTATGATCCACCATTTGAATTTCAATCTCTTCTGCAAAACTCGTATCGGGAGAAGTGGCTGTTCCTGGATATTCAAATCCCACGTCTGCAAAAGTAGTCTCTGGAAGATTGCATTCATCATCTGAACTTATCTGAATGACACCTTGAATATTCTGATGCGACGAGGATGCACCAGAGGGTTCCTTTTCCGAACTCTTTTGCAAATGACCCTTACGACCTCCGTAAACCAAACGAATTGCATTCAATTGAAAGAACAAATAAAAGCAAATCCATGAAGGCATCATATTGCTGCACGTAATCTCACAAATATGTGAACACGTCTGAAGAGGAAAGCGGTAGCTTACCAGCACGGGGAATGCGAATCACCTCTGAGGCTCAATGACTACGGAATCACATAAGAGAACACGGACAACTGAGACTTCAATCTCTTACTCCTGGAGAACAAAGAACTCAAGCAATCTGCGCTTCAATGCTCAATGAATCAAGAACTATTAAAACAAAGAAATGATAATGACCAGACCACAGATCACAGCATCACGGGAACAGCGAATCAGGACAACACGTGTTCACGAGCACTGAGACTGCAATATCTTTCTCCTGGACCGTGAACCTCTCGTTTAATGTGTTTTTCCGTTTTTTTAGACATGCTGGCCCTATAAAGGCTGGAAAGCCATAAAAACACGAAGTGATCAGGGCACGGGGCCACAACACTACGGGAACAACGAATCAGGACAACAGGGGTTCACGACAACTGAGACTCTAATATCTTCCTTCTGGACCGCGAATCTCTGTTTCAATGTGTGTTTGCGTTTTTTTTTAGACACGCTACCAATATGAAGGCCAGAAGGCCACAAGGAGACAGAATAATCGAGCCATGTGACTACATGACTAACGAATCAGGACAACACAAGATCACGAGAACTAAAACTCTGATATGATTCTCTCGGACTGCGAAACTCTCGTTTAATGTGTGTTTTGCGTTTTTTTAGACACGCTACCAATATGAAGTCTAGAAGGCCACAATGACACGAAACTCTAATATCTTTCTCTTGAATCGCGAACCTTTCGTTTAATGTCTTTTTGCGTTTTTTAACAGACACCAAATAATCAAGCCAGGGGACCACAGAGTCAGACGACACGCTGTCGGGACAACCTCGCGAGCCGTTGGCGCGCAAGACCAAACCGTTCGGACAACCCCGCGGGCTTCGAGCGAGGCGCAGCCGCGCTCAGGCGGAAGGCAGCGCGAAACCCAGCTCTGCCGCGCCACGGGACCACAGGACCACGGGAACAACGAATCATGCGGCGCCTCGCGGCTGCCGCTAAGGGGGGCGGCGGGCATGTTATGGCAAAGCCGGGAGGGAGGAGGGAAAGAGTAGAGAAAGCAAGCAAGAGAGAAAGACAAAAGAAGATCTGCTTCCTCCTCCTTGCTCCTCCTTATAAGTTGCTGCCACTGCTGCTGCCGCTGCCCGGTAATTACTGTCAATTCCGGTATAAATATAAATAAAAATACGGCCGATAAACCAACGATTACCGCCGAAAAATAACTCCGGTATCATTACAAAACCAACGATCTATAATATTATATCCGGTATAAACCAACATGAATATATACGGGAGGAACGGAACGGAACGGGACGGGAACGGAAGGAACGACCGTCAATTCAAGCATACCAAAAGCAACCCATTCCGGTTCCGACGGCGATGCACAATGTCAATCAATTGAAATGCACATGATGCCAATCAATTCAAATGCTCAGATGCCCCCCTCCTCCTCCGCCTCCTCCTCCTCCTCCGCCTCCTGCTCAGATGCTCTCCTCCTCCGCCTCCTCCTCCTTCTTCTTGTTTTGTTTCGGCGTCTATCTTACATACTTAAGAAAATCTCAATAGTCTACCCTGGAACTCAGATTTTCTTAAATAGGGTTAAGAAAATCCAGACCCTGGCTCCGAAGTTGCTTTTTCTTAATTATCCTGTAGGGTGTATGTTGGGGTGACGCCGATCTGATGTTGTTCAATCTGCGGCCCCAGAGCTCCCGACCCGTGCGCCACGGCCAGAATGTCGCCCCGGATCTAGTTTGAGGGCCCCTGGGCCCAAGGTTTGCTCCCAGAAGGCGAAATCGAGGAAAAACATGCGGACTGGAAAAATCGAATCGTCGGAGACTAGGACACCCGAGGACACCGATTAAGATCCAGCGGATCGAAACGTGCCCTGGAATCGAGGAGCACCACGGGACGTAACTAACTACACACTTCCAAATGTCCACGCTGATTTTTTGGATTGGCGCTGGACCTCCCTTCCCGACGTCAGGAGGCCCCGCCAGGGGGTTCCAGCACCGATCCAGGACCTCCGCGCGGACCTCCGAAGGTTGAAACGCAGCACCCCACAGTTGCGGACGAGAGTGAAAGGGGCGGGCGCGGGGTGGGTCGCGGGGAGGGTCGCGGGGAGGGTCGCGGGGTGGTTCGCAAGGTGGGTCGTGGGCTTTGTGGGCCCCCGAAACGGCAGGGCCGTTTTTTTCACCGTTCCCAGAAACATGTTCCTTCAAAACGGAAACGGCAAAAAAAACGGCGATCGGAAACGGCAAAAACAAACGGCTCCAGGAGTGGACCCGGAGCCGGAACCGGTCAGAAAACGGCGACGGAACCGGTAACAAAAACGGCGTCGGAGCCGGTAAAAAAACGGCAAAACGGAACTGGTAAAACAACTGCCCTGTCGTTTCCAGGGCCCACTAAGGCGTGGGTGGGCCGCGAGAGGGTGGACTGCAGCGCAGCAGCTGCACGACAACCAGGACAAGGCCAGATGGAGCGCCACTGCTGCCACGCACCCGGGGGCCATCGCTGACCGTTCGGCCCCCCTCACTCCGACTTGTGTCTTGAAGCTAGCCCAGGGGCCTGAACTGGTGAGGACCCGAGGAAGTCGCCCAGGAGAGGGGATAAGGCCACGTCCGTTCGAAATCGGTCCCCTGCCCCCTCCTGGGGTCCATCCGGTGCAAGTTGGCACCGCAGGTCCGTCGTTCACGGTCCCCGAAAGAGAAAGGCCCCCGGAGGCTGAAGAAGACAGAAGCCCTGCCCCTCGACCCTCGCCACCCCCTCCTGCTCGCCGAACCAGTGCTGGGCCACCTCAGACCCCCAGACGGCTCCAACCTGTGTCCCCTTTACCCCTCGATGCGCTCAGAATCGACATCGAGTCGGATCGGCTGCGCCAGGATGCACAGAACCGCCATGTAGGCATCGGGCCGCCTCGGCTCGCCGGACGGAAACGAAGACAGCCGGCCCGAGTCATCAGGATGCGCGACAAGGAAGCGAAGGGCCTTGTCGAAGCTTCTCGAAGCGGGGCGTGGCCGACGAATGTGGCCGAGGATGGACCGAGGAGGCAATGATGCGAGGGTACCCTTGGGAAGGTTGCCCATCCTTCCGATGCGATTTGACCGTAGTCTTTGAACGCCCAAACTTGGTACGGACAAACATGGGTACAATGCCCAACAGCAAATCTTGTCCAAACCCGACAGCGGCCGCTGTTGGGCAGGCGGCTTTTGGCCTTCAGTGCACAACGCCCGCGGCGGCGCGGACAGCGAGTCCTGCTCGAAATGAACTGGAACTGCTGTTGGGCACTGTACGCACTCTCTCCGTACCCACTCCGATCGTCCCGAAAGTCGGAGTATTGGAATCGAGTCGGATCGGGCCAGCTGGACTCGACATCGGATCGGATCGCTCGGGTCGAACGTGGAACCTTCGGGCCGGGCAAAAGGGGGGGATAGCAAAGAGGGGTTTGAGAATCAGCTCACGTAGCTGCTTTTCCCGGCGCCTCCCGGCGCCTGGAGGCGCCCATGTATCGAGGAATGGGCCCGGCGGCGGGGCCGAAACCAGCTGCATGCAGCAGATTTCGTATTCCCCCCCTTTCCCTATCCCCCCCTTTTGTTCGGCCCGAATGGTCCCCCTAAGAGGGGTGAGACTTCAAAGGCCCCGTTGGGAGCCCGCCGGCGCCCACGAGGGGCCCCTTTGGGGCCGGCCCCTGTGGGGCTCCTTTCCTCCCCCCCCCCGTGTAGGCCACCCCCCATTACCACCCGCCCGAGAGTCACCGTCGGGCTCGTCGACTTCCCTATCCCCCCCTTTCGCCCGGCCCGGACCCTGCAGGTGACTACCCACCAGACCACCCCAACCTAACCCGAAGACCCGAATTTTTCGGGTGGGGGGGGGGTACGGGTTCCACACGTGTTTCTTCATGTTCCCCGACCCCCCCCCCACTGGAAATGGAGGGCAAATCGGGAATTTCGGGTTGGGTTGGGGTGGTTCGGTGGGTGGACCCTGCAGGGCGCGCGGCGGTGGAGGCACCTCGCCAGCAGCAGGCTCAGCGCGGCCGCCAGGCTGCAGGCCGGCCCCGCCACCGCGCCGCCGCGCCACGCGGGCAGGGCGGGCAGTCCTGGCGCCCGCCGTCGGCTGCTGCTCCTACTTTTGTAAGTCGGGCGCGTCCCCCTACAGGGGGATGTTGGGCGAAGAATTTAAAATACTCCAAAAATGCCCCAAGACTTGCTCAGAAGTAGTCCAAAAAAGTAGTCCCCCGACTATTTGTTGGCTCTTTTTGAGTATTCCCCCTGTAGAGGGACAGGCCCGACCTAACGCTACTTGGAGGCCTCCCAGATGGGGCCAGAGTTGATTTGGAGGCCACATGCGAGCCCCTCCCCACCACACCACGAAGTGAGCCCCACCTCCTCCCGCCTCAAGAAATCGTGGGGCGGTGGGCTATAGGGTTCGCGTGTGGCCTCCTCTTGATGGGGATGGAGGATCGCGCCGCATCGCCGATGCATCGGCAACGCCGGCGGTGCATCGGCGACGCCGGCGCGGAGAAAGCTCGGGCTCCACATCGAGCCGCGTCGCCGGCGCATCGGCGATGCGGCGCAGAGATGGCTCTGGCTCCACATCGAGCCGCGTCGCCGAAGCATCGGCGAGGCGGCGCGATCCTCCGTCCTCAGCTGCTCCGAGCCCATCGGGGACGCCTATAGGACGAATGGAAGGAGGGGCAGCAGTAATCGGTCGGGCCCCGATAAGGCAGGACTAGGCTGACCAGGATCTTGGGCAGTCTAGCCGGACAGAGCGAAGGATGAGAGCGAAGGAGAAGGAGGAGGAGGAGGAGGAGGACGAGGAGGAGGAGGAGGAGGAGGAGGAGGGGAGGAGGAGGGGAGGAGGACGAGGAGGAGGAGGAGGAGGAGGACGAGGAGGAGGAGGAGGAGAAGGACGCTGGTTCGTCACTGTCCCGTTTAAAAGGGGGCCCTGCAGCGGGTGGGCGAGGACAGGCCCAGGCTATACCCGCGCGTCGCGAAAAAAACAGATCGCGACGGGATGTGCTTCGCCGCTTCTGTTATGTCGGGCGTGTCCCCCTACATAGGGATTTTCGATGAAAATTTTAAAACACTCAAAAAATACTCCTAAATGGTCAAACATACAAACAATAATCCCCAGACTTTTTTGGATTATGTTTTTTGAAGATGTTTGGAATATTTTTTATTTTTCGTCGAAAATCCCCCTTTATGGGGACAGCTCCGACATAATGCTTCTGGCCTCTGGGGGCCCTCGCTGGGTCCCGTGAGCTGAAAAGACAACGACCTGGAATGCAAAGCTGGATTTCATCGTGGGTTGAACTGGTGGGTCGACCCATGATGAAACCCTGTTTTTCGGCCGCGGCGTGCAGCAGCAGCAGGTGTCCACACGCCTGCCACGAGATGTGGAGGCGCCCCGTGACAGCTCAGGCAGCTTCCGTGCCGTGGGCGATGCGATGCGATAAAAAGCCGGCCCCAAGTAGAGAGTTGGGACCTCCGGGGGGCCGCGCGCGGCACAGATCAAGCCATCGCGCGTCTGGGGCTGCACCTTTCGTACACCTTCTCCTGAGATCCGACGTAGCGAAAACATGCAACATCCTGAACACTCATTCCCAGGGCCCGAGGCCGGATCTTTCCGCGTCATGCCTTGAGCCGGATCGATATTCGAAAGCCCTGGGGTCCAAAAAAAGGCGTAAAAACGCCTGGCTCGAACAAGTGGAGACGCCAAGGTTTCAGGGTCTTTTTGTGCCCCCCCTGGCTCCTGCGCATCGCGCCCGACCACCTCCCCACACCCCGGTGCCGCCACCGACGCCGCCGCCGCCGCCGTCGCCGTCGCCGTCGTCGTCGTCGTCGTCGTCGCCGTCGTCGTCGTCGTCGTCATCATCGTCGTCGTCGTCGTCGTCGCCGTCGTCGTCGGCGCCGCCGTCCACGGGGCCGCCTGCGGTGCCTTCGGGGGTGCCGCCGCCGCCGTCGTCGTCGTCGTCGTCGTCGGCGTCGGCGTCGTCGTGTCGTCGGCGCCATCGTCCTCGTTGCCGCCTCCAGTGCCTTCGGGGGGCCGCCGTCGTCGTCGTCGTCGTCGGCGTCGTCGTCGCGACGTCGTCGTCGTCGTCGATCGTCGTTGTCCTCGTCCTCGTCCTCGTCCTCGGCACCGTCGTCCTCGATGCCGCCTCCAGCGCCTTCGGGGATACCGCCGCCGTCGTCGTCGTCGTCGGCGCCGTCGTCGTAATTGTCGGCGCCATCGTCCTCGTTGCCGCCTTCAGTGCCTTCGGGGGGCCGCCGCCGCCGCCGCGGCCGCCATCGTCGTCGTCGTCGTCGTCGTCGTCGTCGTCGTCGTCGATCGTCGTCGGTCGTCGTCGTCGTCGTCGTCGTCGTCGTCGTCGTCCTCAGCGCCGTCGTCCTCGGCGCCGCCTCCAGTGCCTTCGGGGGTGCCGCCGCCGTCGTCGTCGTCGTCGTAGCTGTTGTCGTCATCGTCGTCGTCGTCGACGTCGTCGTCGTCGTCGTTGTCGTCCTCGTCCTCGTCCTCGGCGCCGTCGTCCTCGGCGCCGCGTCCGGTGCCTTTGGGGGTGCCGCCGCCGTCGTCGTCGTCGTCGTCGTCGTCGGCGGCGCCGTCGTCGTCGCCACCGTCATCATCGTCGTCGTCGTCGTCCTCGTCCTTGGCGCCGTCGTCCTCGGCGCCGCCTGCGTTGCCTTCGGGGGTGCCGCCGCCATCGTCGTCGTCGTCGTTGCCGTAGTCGTCCTCGGCGCCGTCGTCCTCGGCGCCGCCTCCGGTGCCTTCGGGATTGCCGCCGCCGTCCTCGTCGATGTCGTCGTTATCGTCGTCGTCGTTGTCGTCGCCGTCGTCGTTGTCGTCGCCGTTCTCGGCGCCGTCGTCCTCGGCGCCGGCGGCCTCGGCGCAGCCTTTGGTGCCTTCTTGGAGGCCGCCACCGCCGTCGCCGCCGCCGTCGTCGTCGTCGCCGTCCTCGGCGCCGTCGTCTTCGGCGCCGCCTCCGCTGCCCCTGGTCGGGGGCGGCCAAGAGGGGGGGTGCAAATCATGGCCGGCGGCATGTGCGCGGCCGGGGGGGGGGGCCAGGGACGCAATGTAACAAGAAGAGAGGCGCCATGAGATCTGGGGAAATGCCATGGCCCGCGCCATGATATCCACCCCCCCCATACCCAGACCCCCGACGTCGTGACTTTTTCATGACGTCGACCCCCAGAGGTCTGGACCCTTTCCCTGGGACCGGTTTTTCATCCTGAGCAGTTTTTTGCCGCTCCCGCGGCCCGGCGAGGACCTTCAGAGGGGGGGAAAATGGTGAAAAACCTTCCGTCGTGATTTTTTCACGACGCGAGGGGGTCTGGGTAGTCATCACCCCCGTCTTTGCCGCCCCCGACCTGGGGGCGACGCCGTGATCTCTCGGGCCGGGCGAAAGGAGGGGATAGCAAAGGGGGGGTTTGAGAATCAGCTCACGTAGCTGATTTTCCCGGCGCCTCCCGGCGCCGGAGGCGGCTATGTATCGAGGAATGGGCCCCTCGGTGAGGCCGAAACCAGCTGCACGCAGCAAATTTCGTAACCCCCCCTTTCCCAATCCCCCCCTTTCGCCCGACCCGAGCGACGCCGTGATCTCAGGGCCGGGAACCCGGGAGGGCCCCATTGCGAGCTCCCCGGCCGGCGGCCCTCGGCCGGCCCCCGCCCGAGGAGCCCCCGCCGCCCGACGCGGCGGGGGGCCCCCGTCCGAGGCAGGACCGCTCTCGGCCGAGACGAGCTCCCCGAGGAGGAGGAGGAGGAGGAGGAGGAGGAGGAGGAGGAGGAGGAGGAGGAGGAGGAGGAGGAGGAGAAGGGGCCCCAGGACACACAAACAAATGCACACTGACACATTTCTCCCGCATAGTTTTCCATGGTTGGGGGGTTTTCGTCTTCCCCCCCCCCCCACGTCCCATACTCTCCCGCATCTTTGATCGGGATCGACGATCCACTGTGTCCGCGTGTCTTTTCCCCTCCTGAGACCAGCCCGAGAACCAGAGCCCCGGCTGTGCCCCACGTGGTCCTTGCTCCAGCGCCTTGCCTGCAGATGCTCCAGATTTCGTAGTAAAAGGGAGGGGGTCTGGACCCTCCAAGACAAGCCATTTCAGACCCCCCCCGCGGGAGAACCCTCCAAAACATCGTCCCCAGACCCCCCCAGGCCCTCCAAGATAGCCTGGAAGGGACCCCCCCCCGAAATGAGACCCCCCTCCCTTTCTTACGAAATCTGGAGTACCCAGAGGGTTGTAGGTTCTAAATCGTAGAACGTGAAAAAAACACTCCACGCGAAGAGAAAGTAGAACGTAGAAATTAGAACGTAGAACGTAGAAATTAGAACGTAGAACGTAGAACGTAGAACATGCACATGCCGCTGAGATCGCACACTAAAAGTAGATGTAGTAGCTCATTCCCTAATCGGTTCCTTTCTTCTGTCGTTTTTCTCTCATGCAGCCATTTGGGCTCTAGGCCGAAAGGTCAGGACTGCCTCGAGGAGGCCAGGGCGGCTTCGAGGAGGCCAGGGCGGCCTCGAGGAGGCCCAGGAGAGGCCAGAGGAGGCCTAGCAGAGGCCAGAGGAGGGCCAGGAGGAGAGGCCAGAGGAGGGCCAGGAGAGGAGGCCAGGAGCCAGAGGCCAGCGGAGAGACCAGGAGCCCAGAGGCCAGGAGCCCAGAGGCCAGGAGCCCAGAGGCCAGGAGCCCAGAGGAAGCCATGTCCCGAAAGCTAGGAGCAGCAAAAGAGGAGGACGCCGCGGAGCTCAAGGCTGTGCTCACGAAGCATATCAGGAGAGCCGAGGACGTAGATTACTGCCTCGATCTCGAGGCCCGCACCGTCGTCGTCGTCGTCGTCGTCGTCGTCGTTATCGTGCACCCTCCCCCATCGACAGTCTCCTCCTCCTTCTTCCCCTCCTGCCCCTCCCCCTCCTCCTCCTCCTCCTCCTCCTCCTCCTCCTCCTCCTCCTCCTCCTCCTCCTCCTCCTCCTCCTCCTCCTCCTCCCTGCCCCCCTCCCGTGTCTCCCATTGCTCCTGCTCTTCCTCGTGCTCCTCCTCCTCCCCCTCCTGCTCCTCCTCCCGCTCCTTCCCCGATCCCTCCCCGCCGCCCACTGCCGCAGGGGGGCGTTGATGCAGAGAAGCTGGTGAAGCAGGCGCCCTTGCTTAAGGGTATCCGTGAAGTGATATCTCCTGCGACCACGGTCGCCAGGAAAAATTTAGAACATATCTTAGTTTCAGTGGCTGAGGCGAAGGAGGATCGCTGGCGCCTCGACGACACACGAGAGAGCTGGGCAGAGGACGCCAGTAAGCAAATAATAAGAGGCTGTCGCCAGGCCCGATGCTCGATGGCGGGGGTGATAGGGCAAGTAGGAGGCGGATTGGATAGCTGGCGGATGGCATGCAGGATGGAAGAGGGAGGGAGGATGCGGTGGGTAGGGGGGATCGAGTAAAGAGGGGCCGATCGCCAGGATGCTCCCACGTGGGGCTGGCGGGTCCGAGCGATGCTCCGCCACATCAGCCAGATGGAGTTGAAAGTCAGGCGGCGCGGGGGGGGGGGAAGCGGGCGAGGGCGATGAGGAGGAGTCAGGGGTAAGGAGACGCCGCCTGACTGGTTCAAGGAGCACTTCCCCTCACTCCCCCCCCCGTCGCGCAGGGGCAAAGGCAAGCCGCCCGACTGGTTCAAGGAGCACTTCCTCGAGGCCGCCAGGGATGAGGAGGATGGGGAGGGATCGGAAGGATGAGACGATCAGAATGAGAGAACGATGAGCATGAGAAGGATGAGGAGGATGGGAGTATGAGGCAGTGAGAGGTTATAGACGATCCTCTGCTTGCGTCCCTCTCCACTCACCTCCCTGTTTGCCAACCGCCCTCGCCCCCATCCTTCGGACGGGAGGGCAGGAGCTTCGCAGTCTCGAGTGCGCCAGCGAGTATTCATACGAGTGGGACAAGGCCAAGCAGGACGGTTGGCGGTGGGGCCTCCTTCCCCTCCTCCCTCTCCTCCTCCTCCTCCTCCTGCCCCTCCTCCTCACTCGGGCAAGGGAGGCTGCATGCAGGGTGAGACCGAAGAAGCCGCCTCAGTACGCGACGAAGCATTACGAGGATGAGGATGGGGATAAGGTACAGGCGGAGTGGGAGGACGGCACTGTGTGGACAGTAGCGGGCGTCTCGGCAACATATTGGCGGGAAGCAAAAGGAGAAAAAAAGAAAAAGGAGCCACTGTACTCTTATTCCACGGGGGACGAAACTTGGACCTTGACACGGTACACGAGGGATCAGGGGCAGAAACACTTCCTGGCGATCTGGAAAAACGCTTCCATGTTCGGTCAGTTGACGCTTCAGGATTATTTCGTGAATCCCGAGTCCAAGATGAGGCAGTGGGCCGAGCCAGTGTGCAAGGGAAGACTCACCAAGGAGGGGTTTGAGAAAGCAAAGGCCGAATACGCCAAAGAGATGAAGAAGGGCGCAGCCGTGATGAAGAGGCCCGCTGCCAAGAGGCCAGCTGCTTCAACCGCCGAGGGCGGCGACCCAGACGGTAGCGATGATGAAGATGGCGACGGACCGAAAAGGAAGCCAGCAACAACGGTGGTCAAACCCGATGACGAGGACAAGGCTGCAGTGGATGATTCGAGCGATGACGCTCCAGAACGCGACGGCGGCAGCAGTGAGGACGAAGACGACGAGCCAAAAATCGCGAGGAAGAGGCCGGCAGGATCAAGTGAGGGCGAGACTGAGGAGAATAAGGGCGAGGAGGAGGAGGACGGGGAGGAGGACGAGGGAAAGCCGCCAGAGGAGAAGACACGTGGCAAACCCAAGGGCAAGGCAAAAGGAAAAGCAAAAGCAAAAGCAGGCGATCAGGCAAAGGCTCCGAAAAAGAGAAAGAAGGGCTCAGAGGACGAGGAGGCGAAAGCAGGCGGCAGCGGCGACAGTCCAGAGAAGGCAGAGGAGGCAAAGAAGACGAGACCCGCAGAGAAAGAGCAGGATGGCGCCAAAAAGAGGAAGCTTGAAAAGAACGATTCTAGCGGTTCTTCCTGCAGCATGGGCAGCGGCTTGTTTTGATTGCTAGAAGCTGGGATGAGGAAGGAGAGATAGTGCGAAGGGGGTTGATGTGTGAAGCTTTTAGCGGCAAGTGGTCATCACAAAGGTTGCAAGCCATCGCATTGCTCTTGTTGAGCGGGAGCTCATGAGGAAGTTGAATCGAGGTGGAGTCTGAGACAGCAGAGGTTTGAGGACGAGGTAAGGAGGACGAGGTAAGGATGAGGATCAGACGCGCGACTGCGCGATGCGGCTTCGCTCCGTCGGGGCGCGCCTGCGGCTTGCAGATATTGCCGCGCTGTGCGCGCGCTTCGGACAAAAACAATGTGAAACCTAAATCGTCTTTAGCGTCGTCATCACGCACGGCTTTCCCTCCGAGATCGTTCGATACGTTTCGGTTCAAGTGCCCCTTGCAGGGGCGCGCGGACCCCCCCCCCCCTTCGGCGCAGCACCTGGGGTTGAGCGGGGCCCCAGCGGGCCCTTGCCATCGCGATGGCAGCTGCGAGCAGCTCGCACGCTGAGGACGTGAAGCATACTCTCGAAGTGGGGCAGCAGCAGCAGAATAGGGGAAGATAGTGACGATGAGGCGTGGGAGGGAGGGGGAGGGGGAGGATGAGGAGGGAGAGGGTATGTCCACGACGGCAGATTAGCATGCGGGAGGTGCGATCTCGGCCAGGACTCTGCCCCGCCGCCTGGCTACTACGGCACGGATGCTGGAGAGCCGATCGACCTTGAGGAGGAGACTGGGTGTAGGGTAAGGGGGGGGCGCACGTGACGGGAAGCGGGCGAAAGAATTGGATAGATTAGAGGGATTGCGACGCATTCAGCGCATGGGTGCTAGTACGTGGCACGGACGATGGTATGGGAGCAAGTAGTTAGAGAAAGAGAGATAGAGAGAGATATATGGAGAGAGAGGGAGAGAGGATGACGCGTTCCGCTTGGAGGAGAACTGCGCATGGGTGGTATCACCGCGACAGGGGCAGGTGCTGTCCTTGAAAGAACGCTGGGATCTCATTAAGAAAAAGCACGAAGCAGCACTGAAGGCGACCCGCCGATGAACGCACGAGACTGATAATGTACTTACCCCCCTCGCCAATCCCACCTTCCACCCTTCCCAGCCGCCCTTCGCCCGCAGGCAACGCAGGCGGTGCCAGAGTCACCATGCTCCGTTGAGTTGATGTCGGACCGCCAGCTGAGCGCAGGAGAGAAGCTCGAATATAGAAGGCTAAAGGGGATCGCAAAAAGACTGGAAGCAGGAACAGGCGCATCATCAGCAGCAGAAGGAGCAGAGGCAGATTCCGAGGGCAGGAGCAGGTGCAGGAGCAAGCGCCAGGAAGCAGCAGACGGAGGAGGAGAATCTGCTCCACAGCCCGCTCGAAGCACGCCGCCAATCAGGACAGTCGGAGCTGTGGGCTCCCCGTCCCCGCCGCCCAGCGCAGGACTGAACTCGTCGAATTCGTCAGTGTGCGATGAAGAAGGGATGCAAAAAGAGGCGGAAGCGATCTTCGAGCTCCAAAAGAAACACGAAGCGCTTGAGGAAGAACGCAAAGAAGAGGAGGAGAAGGAGCGTCAGCTTCATGATCTAGAGATAGACCTAGCTTGGAAAAAGATGGAAGCAGAACGCGAAGAAGAAAAAGAAAAGATGAGACTTGAGAACGAGAGAGCCGAGGAGGAGATGATAAAAACTGAAGAGGATGAAGCAGCGGCGAAGCTGAAGAGAAAACAGGAGAAGGAGGAGCGAAAGAAGGAGCGACAGCAGAAACGAGAGGAGCACGAGCAGCTAATGCAAAAATACAGACAGGTGTTCGAAAGAGTCGAAGGGGTTGCAAGCAGAGTGCAGCTGATGAAACACGAGAACAAGAAAAAAGAGGAGCAACTGGAAGAGGACGCCAAATCTTTGACAAGCGTGGGTACACCAGGAAACCAAGAGAGCAAACGACACGCATCCGAATCGCTGCAACCACCGCCCCCCAAGAAGCAAAACGGAACTCGCGAGGGCGCCCCAGGGAGTTCCCGCCCCCTCCAGGCCGTAGAGTCTGCGGCGCCGACACCGAATATGGATGCTGCGCAAGTTGAGGCCACGGATGGGAGCAGCCTGGTAAAGCTACTTCAAACGCAGATCGCAAACGTCCAGAATGAATCCGCAATTCCGCGCTCGGAGGAGGAAACCCACACTGTAATGCAGGCCAAGCTCGCTGACCTTTACAAGACAAATCTGCTGACGAAGGTGGAAGGGATGAGGAAAAAGGATCCTAGGTACAAAGCTCTTCTGAAGAAGGATGGCGACAACGACGAGGATGAGGATCTCGATGAAGTCTTCGGCCAGCTAAGCGCATATGACAAAAAAGAGAAGATGTACTACGACAAGATGGAGGCAGCGGGGTACAAATTCACCCTGGACACCACTCAAGGCAATGAAGCTGCAGGGCGATGGAACCGCGCGAAGGAAGCAAGCAAGACGATCCAGGAGGAATACAAGCAGGAGAAAGGCTGGAAGGCACAGAAGGAATACAGGGCTAGGTGGGCAAAAAAATGCCACTTAGATTGGAAGAAGGATGTGAAAATGGAGAAGGGTGAGAGCATGGAGAAAGAGGAGGCTGCTCTGGGGGAATATTGCACGCTTGGACGGATCGCGTGGCTAAAGGGGGGGGGGCCAACTGGCCTAGCCATTGCAATTAAATATTGCACTAGTTGTGCGATCATGGGCGGGATCTACACAAGATACTGCGATCTGGGAGGCATCCTTGAATTTCTCCTCGTGCGTCACCAACTGAACGACAGATTCACGAGAAGGTGGACTCGCACTGAGAAGTGGTTGAACGAAACGGCTCTTGAGGATGGGGCGGCGGCGGCCAGCAGAGAGAGAGGTGCAGACGACGACGAAGAAGAGGAACCACCGTCTAAAAGGAGAAAGATCGAGGATCAGGAAGAGGAGGGCGCAGCGGGCTCCGACGAAGAGGGCGACAAACCAAAGAAAGACAAGAAGGATAAAGACACTGCGGACAACGAGCAGAAGACTAAAGACAGTGAGAAAGGCAAGAAGACCAAAGAGGCTGGCAAAGAAAAAGACAAAGACGGTGGCAAATCAAAAGGCGGCGTCAAGGAGAAAGACTGTGGCAAGGCGCCTAAAGAGCCTAAAAAAAAACACCAGAGTGGCTGACCAAGTTCAGAGCCGCGAAGCAGGCATACACGCAGGCCCTTGGTGAGGTATCCAAGGTGGAGGCTCTCATTAAGACCGACAAGTCCTGCGAGAAGCTGAATAACCTGAGGAAGCCGATGGACGACCAGCTGAATAAGGCGCCTTGATTGGCGTGCCGATCGTCCATGGGCTTCCCATAGCTCGTCAGCTTCTCGCGCCCGCCCCTCCTGCCATTAATTCGGGAATTTGATACCTCGAAGCTGCCTGTCCACCTCCACCGTTCAGCTCGTCCGCCGCGCGTGCACCCTGGAGTTCTTCGGGCCCCTCGCCCCGCATCCTGAGCCCGTGGGCGTGTTTAAATCATCTTCTTGTCGTCTGATTCTCTTCCTTGGCCTCCCTCCTTCTGCTCACCTCTCCTTACAAGGTATCCTATCTCATGGTGCTCCCCGCCCTCCGTCCGTGCCCAGGTGCAGAGCCTGTTTGCCAGCGAGAGCCTGCAGAAGATGATGGTCACGGATGAGGCCTCGCACAAGAAGCAGGCGCGGCTGGATGAGCATTCGAAGAGGGACGAGGCGGGGATGTGAGGATTTGGGGAAACCGATTGGAGGGTGTAGATTTTGAGAGGGGCCATTTCGCCATGACTTCCAGAGCCCAGGACAGCGGTTTCGGGTTTAGAAACGCCCCCCCCCCCGAAAAAAAGCGGCCTCCAGGTGACTGCAGCTGAGTTTGAGACACAGTGTGGCAAGGTGGCGGGCTGGAAGAAAGACATCGAAGAGCTTCTCCTGGAAGCAAAGGTTCTAGTCCGCCAGGCTTGGGCGAGAGACGAAGAGGAGATGCGTCTGCGCGAAGCTGCGAAGCCCAAGGGATCGAGCGGCAAGAAGACTGCGATCAAGAAGGACAAGAAAGAGAAGCAGAAGAAAAGTGAGAGCCCGAGCGACTCGGACTAGGAGGCCGAGGAGAGGAGAGGCGCCGACGGCAGGAAGCCCCAGGAGAGGCGCAGGCGGAAGCTCGAAGAGAGGCGCCGCAGGCAGAAAGCCCGAGGAGAGACGCTGGCGGCGGGAAGCCTGAGGAAGGCTGCTCGAGGCAGGAGGCCTGGAGCGCAGGAGGCTTGCGGAGGAGCGAGGAATTGAGGAGGGGTTCTGGAAAATGGGATCCGATCCAGGGCCGATCCAGGAAAAACCTGATCCGACGTGGTTTTCACCGAAAATTCCATCCGCCCAGCCGCCCATGTACCGGAGGAATTACGTAGGAATGTTGGGCGGAGGGAATGCGTAGGAAAGAGGAGGAAACCATATATATATATATATATGTAAAAAAACGACAACGTAGGAGAAACATGTACCGGAGGAATTGCGAAGGAGTTGCGTAGGAGTTTGGGGGGCCTCTTTGGGGAGAGGGGATTTCTGGCGGGGAAGCGTTCGCGAGCGGCCCGATTGGGCCCCAGCCGAAAATTCAAACCTTCGACGGCTGTGACTCGTGCCAGGCGCTGAGGCTGCAGCTGCTGAGGAGGGAGGAGAGCCAGGCGGCGGGAGGCACGCGAGCGCGAGGCAGCCGAGCACTGAGCATTCCCTGCTGTGGACGGGGCCGCATGGGACAGTGCGAGCGGGTGCCCAGGAAAATGAGAAGGCAGATCGTAGAACGTAGAGCTTCGGAGAGTGGGCGTGGGGCCCATGCGAGGGAGGAGGGCGGGAGGAGCAGTGATGGGAGGGGGAGGGGGGGGAGAGGAGGAGGAGGGGGGGGGAGGAGAGGAGGGGGAAGAGAGGAGGAGAGGAGGTTGAGATGCCAGAGAGAGAGAGAGAGAGAGAGAGAGAGAGAGACGAGCGTTTGTATTTGCAGCAGCAACGTTGGCTCAATCTAAGATGGCGCCCAAAAAAAAGCAATGGCGCCGCCGCTCGAAGGCAGCCCGAGGAGTGCCAAAAAGGCAGTACATACGCAATGAGGCTGGAGAGGAGATGCGGCTTGCTGGAAGCAAGGCTTTTGAGATCCTGCTAACTGTATGGGCCTCGTGCAAAAAGATATCAGCTAAAGACTTTTGTGTTGTCTGTGGTTACCTAGCCCAATGCAATGTGCCAGGAGGAAGATGGTCAACTTTCGGTCTTCCGCCCGATCTTGAATCGGGCAGATACAAAAAAGAGATGGACAAACACTTGCCCAGCGGAGGGCCATTCTACGCTGCTCGAGTGCCAGCGTTCCTGAGCAAGGCTTCGCATGAATGCAGCAAGACGGTCCTATTTAGGCAGGTCTTCCACTCGATCGCAGCAGAAGTCGAGGAGAATAAAGACATTCAAGAATCGTTGAGGTACGGTGACACGGGCGATTACAGCAGTTCCATGTCCAATAGGGTGTACCAAGAACACCCCCACGTCCAGGAGTGCCTACAGGAGGGAGGAGGTTACCCACTGCCTTTGGCAGTGTACATGGATGGTGTAAGGTTCACGGCGCAGACGGCTGGTCGAAACGAGCTCTCGACTGCGTCAGCTCCGCCGCCCCCTCACCCACCCGCCCCTCGCCCCTTCACAAGTACACGCGAACAACACATACAACCATTCGGCGTTAGCGAGGGGGGGGTAACCATGCAGCTCACGCGCCAGGGTGCTTTGTAAATTCAGAGGGAGGGCAGCATCTTGGACGTTTCAATAATAAATATGATATCAAAAAAGAGACATCAACTCGGCTTCATGAAGGTGAGCGAAATGTGCGGGTGTGGTTGTGGCGGGCACTGCTCCATATACTCTATGATGCAGGTTGCGTCCTTCCAGCTGCAATGCCTCATAAAGGGCTCGGTGCCAGACAAGAAACACGACGGGTCAGACTGGGAAGCATGGGAGAAACCCACCACGCAATTTTCGTTCAGGAGCGTTGTCGTGCTGCTGAAAGGCGACTGGGCAGAATTCGCCAAATCCATGGGCCTAACTGGGTGGGGTTGCGTGCACGACTGCTGTCCGATATGCCCATGTTCTAAGGATGGGCTGCCGATCGTGGACGGCGAGTTTTTGAACAAGTGCGGTTTGCTGTGGGAAGATAGATCTGAGGAGGAGTACGAAGAAACGTGTAAATCCTTCGAGCACGAAGTAGTTGTGGGCACAGAAGAAACGCGCAGGAAGCTGTGGGCATTGCTGGTGCCAGTGAAGAACAAAGGCCTCCTGTTGAAAGCCGATTGTCCGCCCTTAGGCTTGCTGGAAAGTGACCGTCTTGAGCCGTCTCCTGGATGCCTGATACCTCTCGAGTTTCACAAGGTACCCTTGCCCTTCAAAGCTGTGTTCTGGCGACCGAGATGCGATTGCCTGGGGCGGAAACTAGGCTCAGTTACTCACAGGTCCCCCCTGTTCAGCGCGGCGCTCGGGACATCGCCAGTGCGGTCGCTCGCGCTAGACACGTTGCACACGGTGCACCTTGGATGCATGCAGAGGTATGTCAGCGCGGTCTTGCGCAGACTCACGTTTGCAAATCCTTGGGGTGCGCCGCGATCAACGGTTTGGAACCGACTTGAGGCAGAACTCATGACATATTATGAGGAGGAGGAGGTGCCGCATGAAAATAAGATCGGAACGCTGAACGAGAAGATGTTTCCAGGAGAGGAGTGCGCCTGCTTTGGAGGAGGAATTTGCAAGTTGAAAGGTTCGGAAACCTTCCAGATTCTGAAGTTCGCAGTCAACAAGTTGAAGTATCATGTAGGATCGGGCTGCGAAGTCCCGCATGGAAAGGAGCTCGTTGAAGCAGGTGAGGCCCTGCTTACTTGGATGCGGGTTTACCACTCCGCGAAGTCTAAGCCGACAGTGTCGGAGTACCAAGTGTTGCGCGAGAGTTGCGTCGTTTTCCTGGTGAACTGCGACCTCGCTAAGATCCACTTCACTCCGAAGTTCCACCTCTTCGGGCACCTGACGAAAAGGAGCATGGGGTTAAAAACTTGAACCACTGGAAGCATTATAAGGAGGAGAAGGGGAGGATGAGGAGGAGGAGGAGGAGGAGGAGGAGGAGGAGGAGGAGGAGGAGGAGGAGGAGGAGGACGGGTCAGGGAACGGGAAAGATGCTAAGGATGAACAGGGAAGGGGGGCATGAGAAATGAAGGGGGGGGTTCTTGTGCACCCCTAGGAGCGAATACATGGGGTCGCCTTCAGAGTACGACACTTTCGTGGATGAGTCTCTAAACTATCTTTTGAGGCTGTGCGCAGAACGGTCCCACAGGGCCACCATGGAGAAATCAGTGTTCCAATGTTTCGAGGTCCTCGGCCGCATGAACACAGTCACCCACTTGTACGGTAACATCCAGGATGGCGACCCCAGAACCAGGAATAAGCGGCCCAGAGAGGATTGATGCCAGAGGGTTGATGGCATATATAGCAAAGCATTCCTTCGCAACATTCCTACGCACGACATTCCTACTCTAACTCCCTCGCTCACTTTCCCACGCACAGCATTCCTACGCACTCACTTTCCTACGCAACTTCAAACTCCTACGCACCCACTTTCCTACGCAACTCCTTCGCAACTCCTTCGCCTCCTAAAGAGAAACACATAATAACTCCTACGCAACTCCTTCGCAACTCCTACGCTCCCAACTCCTACGCTCCCAACTCCTACGCCTCGAATTCCTGCGCTCCCAATTCCTACGCGTAGGAATGTCGAGCGTAGGAATGTGTGCCGTAGGAATGTTGAGCGTATGAATTTGCAACGTAGGAGTTCTGACCGTAGGAATGTTGACCGTAGGAATGTGGTGAATTCTCTATATGCAGCCGCGCTCGGCTGAACCCTGGCTGCGCTCCAGCGTGCGGCCGCGGCCGTGCGACGCCATGCAGGCGGCGAGCAGCGCTGAGGGAGGAGGAGGATCTCGAGGAGGAGGAGGAGGGGCCAATGAGCAGAAGAAGGATGCCGAGGCGAGGAAAGAGGTCGAGTGCCCACCTGACATCACTCCTCAAGCAATGGCGCTCGCGCACGAGATGCCGGCGAAGTTTAGGAACGAGCTAGACGAGAAGAGGGAGAGAGCTAAGCCGCAAGAAGATATATCCTCGAGTACATCAGATGCCGACGACGATGGCAAGAGGTCGCCAGCATGTTCGCTTGACTGGGACGAGGAGAAGCCAGCGGAAGAGGCAGCTCGAGATCTAGAGGAGGAGGGAAATAATAAGAAGAAACACAAGAAAGCTGAGAAGAAAAAGGAGAAAAAGAAGTCGGACAAGAACTTGAGGCGCATTTTCGATGACATCGTTGCAAGGGGGGAGAAAAAAACAAGGCGCCGCGAGGAGACCTCGCGTTTGAAGGCCGAGGATGCGGAAGAGCTGGAGGCTAAGGTCCGCATCACATCCTCCTTGCCGCCCCTCCCATCCCCCCTGTCATCCCTCCTCCTCGCCTCGCCCTGTCATCCCAAAGGTCGCCGAGCAGCGGATGGACGACAGCAGCTGGGACACCCGGCGAGATTTCACGACCATGCGCTTGATTTTAAGGCCGAAGGCAACCCTGAAGCGAGACAATGACAAGGCCATGAGGGGCCCAAACTACATGATGGCTTGGGACCGCGAAGAAGATGAGGTGCTCAACGTGAAGATCATCTCGAAGGAAAAGGCCTTATTAGAGATCATCGCGTCGCACGCGGGAAAGCCTGGAGTTGATGAGATGTTCGGTTTAATTCGGGAGTTCGGTCGGCGATTGGATGAGCTCTATCATGACAATTTCGTGTTCCCTGCGATGAAGAGCGCGAAGAGAACCCGTGAACAAGAGAAAAGCGGGGGGCGGTCGATCAAGTCAGAGGAGGACGAGGAAATTCTGCGCCTTCCAGTGGATCCCGAGAAGGAGATCGATATCGCCACGCAGCCAGCTGAGCAGGTGGAGGCAGCAGAGCGCGAAGTGGCAGATGAGAAAGATAGGGAGAAGAAGAAACGCAAGAAAGAGCCGAAGCAGGCGAAAGAGCGCAAGGAGGCAGAGAAGAACGACCTCGAAGAGCCAGAAGCCATAGACGACACGGGGGCACCAGCTAAAGCAATGCCGTGCAAGGATAAGCCGCGGGAGGAGGACTGGACGAGCAGGGTGCCCAGCTGGGAATCGCAGGGCCAGGGCTGGTGGGCAAAGGACTCACAGCGCCAGGGCTGGTGGGCAAAGGACTCCTCACAGCGCCAGGGCTGGTGGGGATCAAGCTCGAGCTCATACTGGCCCGACAGGAGGGATGAGCCCGCCTAGAGGAGGAGAGGAGAGGCGAAGAGGCGAGTAGGCGAGGAGGCGCGGCGAGAGGCGAGGCGAGGAGGCCAAGCGAGGAGGGTGAGGACGAGCCGAGGCGACACGGGCGAGCTGAGAGAGCCCATGCCCGCGCAGCCATGCGACGTACTTGCGCGTGGCGTCGCCGCGGCCAAGGAAAGGTATGCTCTCCTCACCCGCCCCTCGAGCTCCGTCAGGTTCCTCATCTTTCTCCTCATCCGAACCCTCCACGTCTGGCTCCTCCGCTCTTTTTTTCCCGCCACCCCCCACACTCGAGAGGAGGAGGGCTCGCTGAACTGGCGAGGCGGCAAGTCAAGGGAGCCTGCCGAGATTGAAACCTGAGTGAGAGAGAGGTGGAGAGAGAGAGAGAGAGAGAGAGAAATAGAGAGAGAGAGATTGAGAGAGAGAGAGAGAGAGCGAGAGAAGATACCCTCTAAAAGGAGAGAAAGGGAGGACTATATATAGAGAGAGTTTTAGAGATAGAGGAGGGAGAGTGAGAGATTCGAGAGAGCGGGACTGAGATAAGAACTGCCAGAAAGTCTAGAGGGGCGGAGCGATGAGCGAGGAGACTGCATGTTGTTTCCCTCCCTTGCACCGCCGACGCCGCTCCTGGCTCGAGCGGTTTCGCGATCCGCCAGATCAGAGGAGGGGCAGAGGTAGGATAACGTGGATTGGGAGATGGACGAATCCAGCGACGAGTCTCCTTTCGCAGAGATCAGCTTCTGCATATTCACGATGCGCTGGATCGTGCTGGACATCTTCTCAGCGAGGAACAGGGCTCAGTGGAGGCCCTTGGCCGAAGAGGACCCACTGGGTCCAAAGTCCTTCCCATACTCTGGCTCCTATATAACGATTCCACTCCTACTCGATCCCGTTCTCCCCCTACCTCCTCCCACGTTTAGTCCCATCGGCCCCGCTGAGGGCCGTCTTCGGGCCCGATGTTGGCGTAATCCGAGTAGGCTTCGAAGCCACAGGAGGGGGGGCGATCATCTCATTCGCGCGGGATGCGATGACGGGGGGATGGGGACACCCCAAGGAACTTCTCCTGCTGAAGGAAGACTTCAGGGCCCTAGGAGGCCCCACCGAGAGCGGCCCACAAAGCCCTCGTGAGCGGGAGGTCCGCGCCGCGCAGCGCTTCGAAGTCAACAGAGCGCTGACGATGGTGCCAGCGTTCATGGTGGCCTCGATCGCGCACTGGCAGGACGAGATTCGAGCGTGCTATCCCTTCGGGACTTCGCTCAAGGACCGATGGGGGAGGGAGGGTGGGGGGTTTACGAATCGGAGGAATGAGAACGGGGCAGTTAGGTGGAGAGGGTGGCGAGGGAGGACGTGGAGGTGTGCCAAATCCCAGATATAGGACTGCATGGACGCGGAGGTGACGCGGCTCGTCAGGACGCTGCCGCCCGCACAGAGGCACCAGGTGGAGCAGCGCTTGATTGATGAGGGGTTCAACCATGCGGCGGCGGAGTTCGAAGCGATCGTCGATCAGGCGAGGCAGGCTGGTCTCGACGCGATCGTGCGCAGCAGGGCTGCATTCGAGGGCTTCGAGGACAGGCCAAGCCCGAACGGGCCGTGAGGCCACGAGAGGCCAGGAGAGGCCAGGAGAGGCCAGGCCAGGAGAGGCCAGGCCAGGAGAGGCCAGAGGAGAGGCCAGGAGAGATGCCAGGAGAGAGGCCAGGAGAGAGGCCAAGAGAGGCCAGAACGACAAGCCAGGAGAGAGGCCAGGAGTGGCCAGGAAGAGGCCAGGAGAGGCCAGGAAGAGGCCAAGAGAGGCCAGGAGAGGCCAGGAGAGGCCAGAAGAGGCTAGGAGGCAGGGGGCCAAGGAGGCCGCAGGAGATGCGGCCAGGAGAGGCCAACAGAGGCGAGGAGGCCAGGATAGGCCAAGAGAGGCCAGGCCTAGACCTCGCGCGTGCCACGCGTGGCGCGCTCGATCGAGCGGCGGTGAGCAACAAATGCCTCCTCTCGATCCCTTGTGTTGTTCCCTCTCTCTCACACACGCACACACGTATTCTCTCTCTCTCTCTCTCTCTCCTGCTCTTCTCTCCTCCTTCGCTCTCCTCTATCACTGACCTCGTTGCAAACCGACGGTTCGAGGACCTTAAGAAACGCTTGAGAAGGCCCGATACGCAACCAAATTGGCGGCACCCCTGTGTGTTTCCTAAACTTCTCAACGCGGCAACGGTATATAGTGATATCACGCAAACTATGATATATAAAAGGCATATAACCACAAAATAGAAGAACGTATAAACTAGAACCTAGAACCTAGAACCTAGAACGTAATCACATTTACATGCACGTTCTAGGAATTAGAACCTGCAACCCTCTGGGTATGCTCTTCAGCGCCGGCCGCACAGGAAGATCGGCGTCGGACTCATGCGGTCCTGCGGAAGAGGCCTCCAGCGATCCCCAGGGCCCGACGCTGCGGTTAACGACACACAGTGGGGGAACCCAAGAGGTACTCCAGATTTCGTAATAACACCTCCTCCTCCTCCTCCTCCTCCTCCTCCTCCTCCTCCTCCTCCTCCTCCTCCTCCTCCCCCTCCGCCGCGAGGAGATGGGTACTCCAGATTTCGTAATAAAGGGAGGGGGCTCTCATTTCGGGGGGGGGTCTCTTCCAGGCTGTCCTGGAGGGCCTGGGGGGGGTCTGGGGACGAGGTTTTGGGGGGTTCTCCCACGATGGGGGCCTGAAATGGCTCGTCTTGGAGGGTCCAGACCCCCTCCCTTTTATTACGAAGTCTGGAGTACCGATACCGCTCCACCCCAGACTTCTCGCGTTCTGACCGGCATTTCAACGCGAATCCAGCGGTGGTGGCGAGGGCCTCCGGGGAGGCCCAAGAGGGGGAAAACGAGGAAAGGCTACCATTGTAGGTCAGGCATGTACTCCTACAGGAGGACTTCGGAGGAAAAACGAGAACCAAGAACAGACGATTCAAACATAGTGGGAAAATCGAAGCCATACTATTGTTTGACTGCTTGTGGATATCCCCCCTGTATGGAGACATGCCCGACTTAAGGCTAGCGGTATGGGTTCCCTTTCCCCCATCCGACAAATGACGTCGGACGTCTAAGAGCCCGAGCAAAGGCCATCCCACATCGCCGATCCGACCCCTGCCGGACACCGTGGCGGCCGTGGGGCAGCTCGATTGCAACGGAAGTGCCTGCCAGCGCAGGCCCCACTCGGTGGGTTCTGGCACTCGCCGCAGTCTTGTTTATTCACTGGTTCGCCGATCGGCACGGGCCCCAGCTTAGTGGGCCCTGGAAACGACAGGGCCGTTTGTTTACCGGCTCCGTTTTGCCGTTTTTTTGCCGGTTCCGACGCCGTTTTTTTACCGGTTCCGTCGCCGTTTTTTGACCGGTTCCGGCTCCGGTTCCACTCCTGGAGCCTTTTTGTTGCCGTTTCCGGTCGCCGTTTTTTTGCTGTTTCCATTTCCAATAAGCATTTTTTCGGAGACGGTGAAAAAACGGCCCTGCCGTTTCCGGGGCCCAGAAAGCCCTTATTCCGGATCCGCCCTACTTTAGCTTTTTTTCCAACTTAAAATTGCGTCGGAAATCCACCTATCAGAGGCCGAAAAAGTAGGGCGGAAATTGCTGCACCCAACATAAAGTAGGGCGGAAATCCACAGAAACAGCAACAGAAAAGTAGGGCGGAAATTGGCATCAGCGGGGCTTGAAAAGTAAGGCGGAAATTCCAAGCCCTATTTACGAATTTCCCCAAAGTAGGGCGGATCCGGAGTCAGGGAGGGCCACAGCACCCCGCCCCCACCCACGGCCAGATCCTGGCTGTTCCGGGCGGCGGCGTGTGGCGACTGCCGGGGCCCCTTCCCCCCAGCTGGCGTGCGCGACGGGTGAGAGCAGAGGGACGAAGCACGGGCCCAGACCCAGGTCCCCTCCCCCCCTGCGGCCGAATATCCAAACCTAGATTTTTAATATATATATATATATATATATATAACAAAAAAACGCATAGCACACTAATGGTGCGTATAATTTCGACCGACTTGAAATCGTCAACTCCAGTGCTCGTGCCAACCAGCCACCCAGTGCGACCCTACCTAGGAGTTGGAGCCCCTAGGAAAGCAGCAAGAAAGAGGGTAAGAACCCTCTAGACAGAGCCTTGGTAGGGAAAAACGCATAGCACACTAGGGTACGTATAATTTCGACCGGCTTGAAATCGTCAGCTCCACTGCTCGTGCGAACCAACCAGCCACCCACCCACCCGCAGCTTGCTTGGCAAACCCCTTCGGGCCACGACTGCGGCTCCCGGTTAGCACGTGCGAGCGCGTCTCTACGACCGCAGCAGCACGTGCACGTGCAACCCAGTGCGGGTCGGTGACCCAGGCAAGCGCGATACCACGGTGACGTCGACAATTGAGGCAACGATGATAGGAGGAGGAGGAGGAGGAGGAGGAGGAGGAGGAGGAGGAGGAGGAGGAGGAGGAGGAGGAGGGGAAGGAGGAGGAGGAGGAGGAGGGAGGAGGAAGAAGAGGGAGGAGGAGGGGAGGGAGAGGAGGAGGAGGAGGAGGAGGAGGAGGAGGAGGAGGCAAGGCTAATGACGGCGCCGATGCTGGTGATGACAATGGTGATGAAAATGGTGATGAAGATGACGGCGATTCACGATGACGCTAATGGCGCGTAGCAGCTCCAAACATCTGGCCTACTTTGTTGTTAAAACATCACGTTGTATCCATATGTGTTCGACAAAATCTATCTTGGAATGTTTCGAGAAACGCTGGTCCGGGACAGATTTCGACACGCGCACCGCGTGGTGTGATTGGACTGCGTCTTCTGGACGACATCGCAAAACATCAGATTGTGTACCTCTGATTTCAGCACGTGCGCGCGGGCAGAACATGCGCAATATCCGGAATGCAAAACCATTGATCACGTTTGGACACATGTCTTCATGCTGGAATCCTTGCGGAACTCATTTGTGTCAGCACAATTTCGACGTTTGCTCGCGCGTGTGGACGTTGTGGCGTTTCTGTTCCGATGGCTTCTTGAACCATGAGATCATCTGATGTAAACGAATGTGCGCGCGTAGTACGGTTACAGGCAGGGGTCACGAGAAGGGTCGATACCCGCTCGCCTAGGAAGCGATGGATGATGCGGCAGGGTTGAACCCGGGAGGCGGGAGGGCGGTCTTCCATTTGGAGGGGCGCAGCGGCAGTCTGTGTGGCACAGTCTGTGTGGCACAGCGGCCTGGGACGCAATATGTGCTGTGCAAGCTTTGCAGTGCAAGCTGTGGGTGGGGAGGGCAGAGGTTGGGGGGAACAGTCTATGTGGTGCAAGCTGCGTGGTGCAATTTACGCGGCGCCATGTACGTAGCGCATGGTGCAATGACTCTGGTGCCACGTACCTGGTGCAAATATTTGTTACCTCGCACGTGTGACCACCTCCAGCGCTCGTCGTCAACTTCGGCCCACGAACAAATGCCCCATGCAGCCACCCGCAAGCTAGGCAGAACTAGATTGGCGCAGTTCGTGACGCAAGAACTCCTCGCATGCATTTCCTTGATTCGGGCGGGAGAGTGACGATGATGCAGCTGGTGGCGCTGATTACGAGTGCACCGACAACGACGATGCCGATGAGTATGCTGATGATGGTGCTCTGGAGGTAATGGCGATGACGATGGGCAGTAGTGATGGAAATTACGGGGATGATGACGACGCCATTCATGATACCACTGGCGCTGATGACGAGTATGAAGAAATGCGCGCGCGCCGAAATTCTGAAACCCTGAGGGTTCATTCTCTCTCTCTCTCTCTCTCTCTCTCTATATATATATATGTATATGTAAATATACTTGTGGTTGCCGTGCGCTTTGCACACATCCGTGGTTGAACATATAGAAACGAACAAGTCTGGTCGGCGGGTCGGGAGCGGGCCCCTTCCGGTTAAGAGCTAGGCGGGGCGCGCGAAGCCCTAATTGGGGAGACAGGGCGTGGGCGGAGACTGAGCAGGAACGCCTCGGAGGGTGCAGAGTACAAGCGGTGCTGAAGATCTTGCACAGGACGAGGTACGCCATGGACAGGAGCAGGGGGCGAAATATAGTAATACAGAAACGAACCAGCAGTCGTTGTCTTGAAACTGCTTCGACGTGTGCGCGCGGGGCGCGCGGAGGCCGTCTGGCCAAGCCGCCTGCTGATGGTCACAACCAAGTTCGCCCGAGAACGACGACCTCCCAGGGAATCACTTCCGCCCAAATCCCCCCCCCTTCCCCCCGAGGCATTCCTGACTACTCCGTCGAGGAGCAGCGTCCAGCTGCGACAGCGAGAAGCCCCCATGAACCTTCAGAACACTCTGGCCGCCGTGGGCGTCTCGCGAAGAAGACGGGCGAGGATAGATCAGGAATCTCGGGCACGCCGAGGAAGGGGGGCCAGGAAGAGGGGGGGTGCCATTGCATCATCGCGGCCCGAGCCACGTGCGCGGACGAGTGGGAGCCAAGGGAGCGCCACAAAGGAAAAGGTCGAATAAGAAACATAAGGGAGAAACATAAGGAGAATAAGAAGAAGAAAAAGAAGAAGAAGAAGAGGAACAAGAAAAAGAAGACGAGAAGGCGTGGCGTCTGGCAGACCCCGTGGCCCTGGCCAGGAGACCCACGCGCCCCTGGCCCTCCCCGCCCCCCACGCCGGCTCCCGCAGAACCCGCGAGGCCTCTAAACTTCTCGCTGCGGGGCCCCCTGGGAGCCCCGGCCCCTCCCTCCT
>CAUYUJ010002588.1:71863-88008 GCA_963575745.1 Prorocentrum cordatum | reverse complement strand
CGCCTCCGCTCCTTCCTCCCTCCTCCTCCTCCTCCCCCTCCTTCCTCCTCCTCCTCCTCCTGGTCCCCCTCCTCCTCCTCCTCCTCCCCTGCCTCTCTCTCCTCCTCCTCCTCCTACTCCTTCTCTCCTCCCCTCCTCCCCTTCCCCCTCCTCCTTCCTCCCCCTCCTCCTCCCCCTCCTCCTCCCCCATCCTCCTCCTCCTCCTCCTCCTCCTCCTCCTCCTCCTCCTCCTTGTCCTCCTTGTCCTCCTTGTCCTCCTTGTCCTCCTTGTCCTCGTCGTCGTCGTCCTCGTCGTCGTCGTCGTCCTCGTCGTCGTCCTCGTCGTCGTCCTCGTCGTCGTCCTGGTCGTCGTCCTCGTCGATATCCTCGTCGTCGTCCTCGTCGTCGTCCTCGTCGTCGTCGTCCTCGTCGTCGTCCTCGTCCTCGTCCTCGTCGTCGTCCTCGTCGTCGTCCTCGTCGTCGTCCCCGTCGTCGTCGTCCTCCTCGTCCTCGTCTCTCGTCCTCGTCCTCCGTCGTCTCCGTCCTCGTCGTCCTCCTCCTCCTCCTCCTCCTCCTCCTCCTCCTCCTCCTCCTCCTCCTCCTCCTCCCTCCTCTCCCTCTCCCCCTCCCCCTCCCCCTCCCCCACCCCATCCGCCTCCTCCTCCTCCTCCTCCTCCTCTTCCTCCTCCTCCTCCCCAACTGGGGGGGGGGCACCTCGGCCCAAAAGCACCTGTACCGCAGGCCCGCTCCCGGTGGCACAACTAACACCGAGGAGAGGACCAGCCACGGCCGGGCGCGCCGCAGCGGGGGGGCCAGGAAGTGGCTCCCTACCAGACCACCCCAACCCAACCTGAAGACCCAAATTTCGGGCTGGAGGGGGGTGCCCCGACGAGGTGTTTTTGTCCATGCTCCCCGACGACCCCCTCCACTGGAAGCGGAGGGCACATTGGGGCCTCTGGGCTGGGTTGGGGTGGTCTGGTGGGCGGTGGGGAAGAGGGGGTGGGTTGGCGCATCATCACCACCACGGCCCGAATGGATATGCACGCGGACGAGGGGGCGCCGTGGAACGCACTGAAAGACGATATTATCCCAGTGCGACCCTACCTAGGAGTTGGAGCCTCTAGGAAAGCAACATATGCTATGCTATGCTACACTATGTTATGCTATGATATGCTATACTATGATATGCTATGCTATGCTATGCTATGCTATGCTGCGATATGCTATGCTATGCTATGCCATGCTATGATATGCAATGATATGATATGCTGCGCTATGATGTGCTATGCTATGCTATGTTATGCTGCGCTATGCTATGTTATGCTATGCTATGCTATGCTGTGCTGTGGTATGTTATGCTATGCTGCGCTGTGCTCTGCTAAGCAATGCTATGCTATGCTGCGCTATGCTATGCTATGCTATGCTATGCTGAGCTATGCTATGCTATGCTTGGCTATGCTATGCTATGCTATGCTGTGCTAATGCTGCGCTGCGCCATGCTGCGCTAAGCTAAGCTAAGCTAAGGTAAGCTAAGCTATGCTAAGCTAAGCTAGGCTAGGCAAAGCTAAGCTAAGCTAAGCTAAGATGAGATACGCTAAGCTAAGCTAAACTAAGCGAAAACTAAGCTAAGCTACGTTAAGCTAATCATAGCTAAGCTAAGCTGGGTGAACCCAGGGGGCGCAACCAACTGGGGGAACCGCGGGGCGGATGTCGGGGGAACCGCCCGGGGCGGGGTCCACTGTCCGGCCCCTTCAAGCACACACAGTAAGAACCCTTCTAGGCATAGCCTAGGTAGGGAAATAGCAATACGAAGAATATTTCAAATACGAATAATCATCATAAGAATACTGGTAACGAGAAAACCATCATACTAATAATAAAGCTGTTAATTCTTAGCAAGAACACTAGACATACGAATCCCACAAATAATACGAATGACATTAGCACCAGAACTACTACTAATACTAATAACTCAACTAAGAATCATAATACTGAAAGTAGGCATAATAGTGTAAACACGAATTATACTATACACATTAAGTAAGTATAACAATTACACTAAACATGCTAGCTGTAATTCGTAGCATCACCAGTCGTACCAATAAGAATAATAATAATCCCAAGAATACGAATACGAGCATTATTACTACTAATAATAAGAAGAAGACTATGGGGAAATATTAGCAAGGACAACACTCACAGCAATACATCTAGTAATGATACGAATAATACGAATAGTGAGAACTGCCATAAGAAGAAGAAGGCAACTCATGCGAATACGAATACTAATAACAAAAATAAGAAGGACAACAGCGAAGATACATAATAGTAAGAAGAGGAATGATGAGAGGACGAAGCAAAAAGAGAGGAAAAAGGCGCCATGGAGTCTGGGAGATTTCCTGGCCCCGGCCATGTGAGATACCCACCCTCCCCTCATTCCCGACCACCCTCTCGACCGCCCCCGACACGCAGGAGCTCCCTCACGAGCGAAACAAATCTCCGCTGCTCCGCGCATGCCACGCAGCGCCGTGGCGCCACCGCTGCGCAGCATGGCCCGCTGCCTGGCAAGGGCCGCCAACAACCCCCACACCGACGCCAAACGTGACGGGGACTATCCTGCGCCCCAGACTCGCCTCCTCTCGCTCCCTCTTCAGTCCCCAGACACACGCTTCTCGGTGACGATCGTGGGTTGGGGCAGGGCCGGTCTTACTACTGAGTACTACTCTGTCCCTGGATGAAGAGGAGGCCCCCTTCACTCTTGTCCACAGCTGCCCCATGATGTTCTCCCGCGCTCGGCGGACTCTCCGTTGGGCCACTCCAATCAGCAACGCTCAAGACCATCCTGCGCCCCAGAGGTGGTGCGCAGGAGTCTCTCCCGGCCAGTGGCTGGCAGGGCCTGTCTACCAATCCAGGGCCCACGAAGGGCCTGTCCAGCTCTGGCACGATCAATCAACCGGCACATCGGGTCGAATCGGAATGCGCGTCGGATCGAACTGCATCAACAGATCGAAATGGATCGGATGCGCCGCGATGCACGCAACAATGAGCCATGCGACACCGGGTCGCATCGGATCGCCTGAACATCGGAATCGACTCGGACCAAACCGGCCAGAATCGATGTCGAATCAGGCCGATTGGACCGAAGTGGGCCATATTCTGTGGGGAAGCATTCAAAACACATATCGATACCGCCACTCTCTGGACCTCTCCAAGGGTGCGTTCTGACCAGAATTTCGAGGCAAGTCCAGCCGTGGCGACGAGGGCCTCCCAGGAGGCTCAAAATGCGAAGATGAGGGTAAGGTAGCGTTGTCAATATCTGTTCCTCCTCTTAGGACCTAGCCGGCTGGAATCGATATCGAAGCGGACCGACCAAGCCGAAATGGGCACTACTCTGCGAGGATGTAAAAAAGATCGATACTGCTACTCCCCAGACCTCTCCCGAGGTGCTTTCTGACCAGGACTTCGAGGCTAGTCCAGCCGTGGCGACGAAGGCCGAAACCCAACAACAAAAAAAATATGCGTCATCGGGTACTCCACCTCTGAGGACCGAGCCGGCTGCAATCGACATCGAAGCGGATCGATAAGGCCGAAGTGGGCCCTGCTCTGGTCTCGGTGTTAGGCACCCACGCATGAGCCCTACCGCCGCAAGTCAGACTTCTGAACCACCAGCTGGGGTTCAGAATTCGAAGGATGACTGCAACCGAGCGAGTGAACTCCAGCGGGGGTGTCCGATATCTCAGCGTCCATCGGGTCCGCATGGGGCAGGATTCGCACGTGGTCCAAGAGGTATGCGGTCGGCGTGCCATCTGAGTACAGTAGGGGCCCGACCACAAGAAACCTTCCACAAGAAACCCAACCCTGAGCCCCCAGGACGTCCATTGACTTCTGGTGTGGGAACGTCACGAGTTCCCCAGCAAGGCCACCGAAGCCCAAGAAACCCAGGGCACCCTGGAGGCAAGCAGGGTGTTCCTTTGCATGGGTCTCCGCTGAATAGTTTAACCGATCTCCATCCCCACTGGCGTGGTCTGGGCCTCACTGGCCGAGCTGGCCCCTCCAGGTCGGGAGATGGGCTGCTCCCATTCGGGGCTCCCGGGGCCGACGCCCCCAAGGTGGGGCTGTGGGATGGTGGTGCCGAGACACCTGGAGCCGAGATGCCATGGCCTGGTGGGGATGGGGATACCGTCGGGGCGTTGACCCAAGGAACCCTAAACAAGCAACGAGGCCCCTTTTTCCCTTAAGTTTAACTTCGATTTCCGATCGAAAACCGAAGGTAAACCTACAGCAAACGGTGAAACAAGTAAGGAACACGGAGCCCCTCCCAAACGAAAAGGGTTCCTTCTTCAACGCCCCGACTGTAGCTCAAAGAAACGATACTGTTAGGTCGGGCATGCCCGACCTACAGCCGGATTTTGGAAGATGCGTAAAACAGATCCAAAACATGCAATGCTAAAACAAATAGTCCAAGAGGGCCCGAACAATCGTCCCCCGACTTCTTTATACTACTCTTGAACATTCCTCCTGCAGAAGGACGTGCCCGACTTCACGATACTGACGGTCGGGTTGGGTGTGCGGTCGGCGTGCCCCCGGCACCTCACGCGAAGAGGGCGGCGCACGCCGCGGCAGCGGCCACGAGGAGGGCCCCGCTGGCCCGGGGGGCCCCGCTGCGCTCCGTGGTCTGGCCGGTCGTGAAGGCCACCAGCTCGGCGGGGAGGCCGTCGTCGCCGCCCACGCGCATGACGACGTGGTTGCTGCCCTCGGCGGCTGCGAGCGCGACGGTCTGGGCACTCTTGCTGCCGTCGCCCATGCTGACCCTGTGGGGCATCGTTGGACCGATCCCTGCCTCCACTGGTGTGGCCCGGGCCCCACCGCCCCCTAGGTGGGGATATGTGCCTGTTCCCTTCGAGGCTGAAGGCGTTGGGCTGGCGGGGCTGAGATAAGGTCGAGGGAAAAAACAAGCAACACGCCCCCCCTCCCCCGCAATTCAGTTGGCACGGTCACGCATCACCGCTCGGACACTCAAACTCGGAAGATCCTAAACCGACATTGCACTCGGGGGGAGGGGGGGGAGTTCAAACCACACATGTTACGCGGGAGTGTTGCTTAATTGTTTCCGACACCTCTACCATGGCCCAGTGTGAGCGGGGACAGGTTAGACGATGCTGACCTGTAGGCCCCCGGGGTGAGGGACACGACCGTGTTGGCCTTCAGATCCGCCGCCTCCGTCTGCCTCTTGCCGGCCTGCCCGATCCTGAGCGCGTGCCGGTCGCTGCCGTCGTACGCGTCGACGACCGCGATCTCCGAGTGATCGTGCACCACTGCGAACGAGTGGGAGTAGAAAGTCGCCGCCATGGTGCCATTGCCCTTGCGGTACGGAACCAGCAGCAAGTTCGTGGGGGCAAATGGCAGGTTTCCGACGTGGAACGTGCCCACGCTGAGGCCCCCAAGCTTGAAACCCGCCGACTCCTTGGGTCTACGGCGTGTGAAACTGTTGCTTCTCCCCAGAATTACCCCCCCCCTGGGGGGCTCCGTCTGGCCAGTTTGGAGAGAGGGGGGGAGGCCTGTGCGAAAAGGGCCGGCGGCCCCAACGGCCCCAAAAATGCTCCTGGACGGCCTCCATCTCAGGGGCTCCTGGAAAATCCCCGATGGCACCCAGTCGCCTGGACATGGCTTCCAGGCAGCCCGCGGCTCCTCCGAGACGCCACCCGAGGGATCCCAGCGGTCCCAACAAGCCCAAATTTGTCCATGCCATAGGAAAGTTACCATTTTCTGATTCGGCGTTTCGTCGGCGGTGGACAAACCTCCCTGTAATAAACCACCCTTAAATGAAAAGGGCCCAGGACCGAAACCGACGGACCTGTACCCGCAAAAGTGACGGCCGCGACGCCCTCTCGCGAACCGAAAACGGCCAATTCGCTAATCGACTTGTCAGGGTAGGAAGTCTATCAACCTCCGATTTCGACATTGGACAAAGGGGGGGGGGAGGGGGCGGTCTGGCTTCTGACCTCTGCTCAGTGCGACGGTCTGCACCAGAGCGCCCTGGTGGGGGGAGAGAGACTCCACCCGCCCGAAGCAGGCGCCAAAGACAGCCGAGACCTGCTCTCTTGGGGGGGGGGGAGGGCTCGGTGGTGCGAGGGCCCGCGCCGATCGGCAACACGACGGGCAAGCAAACGATCACCAAAAACTGACACTTTTGGAAACCTGCGCCAGGCGCCGATCGGCGAAGCAATGAATAAGAAAACGATTACGAAACGGACATTTTTTTTTGGCAGAGCTGCTCCAGGAGCCCTGGGCAGCGACCCAAAGTGGGGCCACGCGGCCTCCAGGAGGGGCCCCACGACGGCGCAAGGCGGCTGCGGGATGGCCCAAGATGGGACGCACAGAGACATACTAGTGCTATACAGTGGGGGCCCGACCACAGGAAACCTTCCACAAGAAACCCACATCTGAGACCCCAGGACGTCCATGGATTTGTTGTGTGGGAACGTCACAATTTCTACCGCAAAACAATCGAAACTCAAGAAACCCAGGGCACCCTGGAGTCAAGTAGGGTGTTTCTTGGCATGGGCGCCCACTGTATGCTCAAGGCGGCTGCGGGATGGCCCGAGATGGGACGCACAGAGACATCTTAGTTATATATATATATATTTATATATATAGATGCTCCTTGGAGGCGCGCGTCCGACCCGAACATGACATGTAGTATAACGATCTTGTAGAGATTAGATCGTTTCCCGAGCGGCCAGAAGGCGCCCGACACGGCGCATATACTGGAAGGTTTCTCGGCGCGCGCGCGTCGCCCCTTTGGGGGGGCCACGCACACATGGCAGTGGTCTGCTGGGGCGACGCGGACAAGAGACGCCCCAGGAGACCCCAGAGAGGCCTCCGAGACGGGCTCGGGACCGCCCACGATGGCCCCACGACGCGTCAGCACGGGCCCCAGCACGGCCCGCAAGGCGCCGCAGACGACCCAACATGACCCCCGGAGGCCCCCCGTAGACGCTCCAACGTGGCTCACCGAGGACCCCCCCGCGAGGCCCCCGGCGAGCAACGCATCACACATCCTTCCGGGAAGACTTTTACTTTTGGCAGACTGCTTCAGAGGCCCGGAACAGCGACACGAGATGGGCGAAGCGGCCCCACAACGGCTCCAGGCGGCCCCAGGACTGCCCAAGAAACGCCCAATAGAACCTCGAGAGGGGCCAAGGACCACCCAAGGTTGCCCCATGACGGGTCAATATGGGCCCCACCCTGCACAGGTGGTCCCTCGATGGCTCGCCGCGCGCCGCAGCTGGCCCAGGACGCGCCGCAGACCCTGTGGACGCCCCAAGATGGCTCCCAGAGGACACCCCGCGAGGGCCCCAACAAGCAAAGGTCTGCACATTCTCTAGGGAAGACTGCTACTCTTGGCAAACTGCTCCAGAGGCCCTGACCAGCAATCCGAGACGGGCTAAGAGGCACCCAAGAGGGCTCCAAGACGGCTCCAGGCGGCCCCGGGATTGGACTGCCTAAGACAGACGAGCGCGTTCCACTACTCGCAAAGTACCTACTCGCAAATGGCCTGGATCCCCCGCGGGGGATCTACGAGAAATTACGTCAAAGCAGACAGGTGTTTTCGGACGTTTGCGGTAGGCACTTTGCGAGTAGTGGAACGCGCTCGGCGATAAGAGGCGCCCAAGACAGCCCAAGAGGATCCCAAGATGGCCCCATGACAGCCCAAAGTGGCCCCATGACTACCCAAGAGGGGCCCAAGATTGACGGCCCCAAGACGGCCCAAGAGGCGCCCAAGACGGCCCAAAATGTCCCGAAAGGCCCTTGAGAGGCCGACAAGAGCCCCCTCATGCCCCCCGCGGAGGCACCCGAGCGGCCGCCGCTCGGCTTCAGATGCCTCCAAGAGGAGGAGGCCGGACGAGAGGCGAGAGGCTCCTCGCAGGCGGGCGTCAACGAACGGGCGATGTGTGGACACGGGCGGGGGTCGCGAATCGCGGGGTCGCCGGGGGGGTGGTCGGGTCGGCGCGCGGGGCGAACCCGGTCGCGCCTGGTAGATCGCCAGGTCGCCAGGATCGCTGCTGCTGTGTGCGAGCAGCTGTGGCGGTGGGTGCGTGGGAGAGCAGGGGTGGTGAGGTGATGCGTCAGCGTCTCTGTATGCGGGAAGTTTGATACGGTTAGACATGCATCAAGATGTTGGCTTCTGGGAAACTAGATACGTTTAGATATGCTTCCGTTACCTGTTTTGGATACGGCCCTTCTTGTTAGAGATGCTTGGAACAAAAATCTGCTTGGATACGGGGGCACCCCCGTGCAGACCGGAGCAGCGAATCTAAAATCTGTATCTATAACATGTTCTTCTGGGCAAAATAGATACGACTCGACTCCCGCTGAGGCCAGAGCGCAATCGCATCCAAACGCATCTAAAGAAATTAGATACGTCTTGCAGGGTAGCGGGTTGCTTGGTCGCCGGGTCGCCAGGATGGCCGGGTTGCCGGGTCGCCGGGTCGCGCCCGGTCGGTGGTCTTTGTGGAAGTCTCTCTGAAAAGAGCAGCCCTTCACGCTCTCGTGGCCCTGGGATGCCTCTCTTCTAGGCGGCGTTGTCGTAGGATCGACGATTGACGATCGATGGGGGCCTGGATCGAGGAGGGGGATGATGAGGAGGGAGGTCGACGATCGAACGGGCGGGGGCGGAAGGAGGGAGGGGATAGGAGCAGGGGACAGGAGGAGGAGGAGGAGGAGGGGGGTGAATAGTAGCAGGACGTTAATCGACATCATATGATCAGGTATGGTCTCGGCAGCCCTGGGCCCGAAGGGATCCGAATGGGTCGGCGGTGTGGCGCAAGACAGCAAATCGATGCGCTCGCTGTCCGCCAGCTCGAGGACGATCTCCTTGCACGCCTTGTACTTCAGGGGCTCCTCGGTGAGCTTTGCCTTGTTGTTGACGGTGTAGACGCTGAGGGGCTTGCTCTCCGCGTAGGCGTTGCAGATGGTCAGGTTGTGCTGTATGCTGTCCTTAGACAAGCGCGATCCACCACTCGCAAAGTATAGTTAGGTCGGGCCTGTCCCCCTACAGGGGGATTTGGAAGGAAGAATAAAAGATAGTCAACAAGCATTCAAAAATAGCAACAAATAGTCCAACAATCGTCCCCAGACCATTTTTTCCCCTACCTAGGCTCTGCCTAGAAGGGTTCTTACTCTCTGGGCTTAAAAGGGGCCGGGCGGTGGAAAGCGCCCTGGGCGGTTCCCCCAGTATCCGCCCCGCGGTTCCCCCCATTACGTCCCCTTAGCTTAGCGTTGCTTATCTCATCTTAGCTTAGCTTATTTCATATTAGCTTAGCTTAGCTTCACCTGAGCTCAGGTCTATCTTAGCTTAGCTTACCTTCATCTTAGCTTCGCTGAGCCTTAGCATAGCAGAGCACAGCATATCATAGCGTAGCATAGCATAGCGCAGCACAGCATATCGTATCATAGCCCAGCATAGCATAGCATTAGCGCAGCATAGCATAGCATAGCATAGCATAGCGCAGCACAGCACAGCACAGCATAGCACAGCGCAGCATAGCAGAGCATAGCAACTAATGCTGCTTTCCTAGGGGCTCCAACTTCTAGGTAGGGTCGCACTGGGACAATGTGTACTTTTGAATGTTCCTCCTGTAGAGGGACACGCCCGACTTAAAAAGTATGGCTACTCGCAAAGAGGCCTGGACCCGCCGTGGGGGACACGTCGAGGCGGACATGTGATTTTAGGACGTTTGCGAATGGGCACTCTGGAGGGTTTCTCCGAAGGGCTTAGGCGACCCGTCCTCCTCTTCTTCCTCCTCCTCCTCCTCATCATCATCATCATCATCACCACCACCACGACGACCACCACGACCACCACCACCACCACCACCACCACCACCACCACCACCATCATCATCATCATCATCATCATCATCATCATCATCATCATCATCATCATCATCATCATCATCATCATCATCATCATCATCATCATCATCATCATCATCATCATCATCATCATCATCATCATCATCAGCAGCATCATCATCATCATCATCATCACATCAGCATCAGCATCATCATCATCATCATCATCATCATCATCATCATCATCATCATCATCATCATCATCATCATCATCATCATCATCATCATCATCATACTCATCCTTCTCCTCCTCCCCCTCCTCCTCCTCCTCCTGCTCCTCCTCCTCCTCCTCCTCATCCTCCTCCTCTGCCTCCTCGGGTCGCCTACGGCCCTGGGGGAAACCGTGCAGGGCACTCCGCGAGAAGTGGGGCGCGCTCGGTGAGTCCTGGACCTGCAGGGCAGCGCCGGCAGAGGCCAAGGCGCACAGGGCGAGGGCGCGGACGGGGGCCATCGCTACGGAGGGCGCGGGCGAGACAGTGCAGACCACGGCGGGCAACGGATATGTAATTGTGCCAAGATGGCTGCGGCGGACGTTCCGCGGAGAGTAACAAAGCGAGCAGTGACAATGCCTCAATAGTTTTAGGCTCCGTGACTACACAGGCTCATCCGCGGGCTACAGGGACCTCCCCGCAGACCACAAACACTATTCTCCAAATATCCGATGTCGTGATTTTTTCAATGCGGGGCCCCCGGAAGTCTCGACCGATTCCCTAGAAGCCGCATTCTGACTCGGTTTTTGACGGTCCCGGGGCCCGGCGAGGGCCCCTAGAGGCCGAAAATAGCGAGAAACCTCCGTCTTGATTCGTTCAGCACGTTGGATCTCTGGGTCCCTGGACGCAGGGTATATAAAGCGACAGGACCCCCCCGCCTCGCAGGACCCCGAGACTGCACCCAAGACTACAGGCCCCCCAGATCCCGACGTGTCATGGCGACCTCACGCCGCGGCCTACGGGCCGACAGCGCGGCACCCCGCGCTGGAAGCGAGGGTGCTCATGCGGGACCTTGAGCGCACAATCGAACTCGGGGGGCCTCCTCCTCCTCCCCCTCCTCCTCCTCCTCCTCCTCCTCCTCCTCCTCCTCCTCGCTCACATGGGGCCGCCCTGGGGCTCTCCTTGGGTTGCCTCTTACAGGCTGCCGTGGAGGCCCTGGGAGCGGGCATGGGAGGCCCAGATCGTTCCCTCTGTATGCTTTTAGCATGCTTCGTATGACTTTGTATGATCTCCCTTAGGATGTTCCTCCGAGTTCACTTTATATGATTTTCGCATGCTCGTCCCCGGCCTTACAGAGTGTTAAAGACGGCCCCGGCATGGGCAAGAGAAGAGCGCAACCGGCGTACCGCTGGAAGCCACCACTCGACGCTGGGCCCAAGCCCGCAGAGAACCCAAAGAAAGCCCCAAGAGAGGCACCAGGATGCACCCGAGAGGCTCCCGAGAGACCTTCGAGAGACCCCCAGAGAGACCCAAAAGACCCCAGGACCTCAGGAGGCGCCCAAGAGGGCCTCTAGTCCACGACCCAGACACGGTGGCGGGTTGCGCAGAAGGCCACCACATGCTTGGATCTGCGGCGAGCGAGGGGGGGAAATCAGAAGGAGAAGACCTTCTAAAAAGGCGGCGGGGCTTCTCAGACGCCCCCCGGCCTTCTGAGAACTTGTTGGTGTGCTTGGGGAAAGCTTAGAAAACTTCCCCAAAGGCAAGGGCACTTCCGAGCCCTCTGAGGAGGCCCGCCCTCCTGCTCCTCCTCCTGCTCCTCCTCCTCCTCCTCCTCCTCCTCCTCCTCCTCCTCCTCCGCCTCCTCCTCCTGCTCCTGCTCCTGCTTCTCCTCCTCCCCCCCCTGGGCTCGCCACCGAGTGGAAGGCAAAGAAGGAGGGCGGGCCACCCAAAAAGCATCCGATTCGACCACAACGCTGAATGTGGAAGGCCCCGCCTGCCTGCACGCATGGTCCGCCTGGGACCACACACTGCACACCGACCGCGCCTGGAGGGCAAACCGCTCCTCCTCCTCCTCCTCCTCCTCCTCCTCCTCCTCCTCCTCCTCCTCCTCCTCCTCCTCCTGCTCCTCCTCCTCCTCCTCCTCCTCCTCTGTTTCCTCCTCCTCCTCCGCCTCCCCCTCCTCCTCCTCCTCCTCCTCCTCCGCCGCCTCCTCCTCCGCCTCCTCCTCCTCCTCCGCCTACTCCTCCGCCTCCTCCTCCTCCTCCTCCTCCTCCTCCTACCCCCCCTCACGGTAGGGGGAAGAGGAGCCTGCCGGCCTGCTGCAGAGGGTGCGGAGTGGCGGGGCGCTCACACAGCGATCTCGACAAGAGGCGCCACCGCGCACCCCAGCGGAATGCCCGTCGGGCCAGCAACGCCGCTAGGGAGTCTGCCTCTCCTGGTGGCCCGGCGGGCCTCCCAGGCCCCTCCTCCACCCTCCATTTCTCCCCCTCGGGGGCGTCCAAGACGGACACAACCCATGGCCCGAAGCACGTGCGCGGCCCGGGGGGGGCGCAGGGGATTCACTGCGAAGCGACATGAGGGGGCCATGAACTCTGGGGAGATCTCATGGCCCCCGCCATGATGTCCACACACCCATCACTCATCACCCCCCTGTTGGCCGCTCCCGATCCACTCCCCTGCCCCCCCCCCGCCTCCCGTTCCCCTCCGCCGTCCTCTGGGGTGGGGCCGCACGCACGGGACGGCGGAGGGGGGGGAGCGGAGCGTGCAAGGGACACGCCTGCTCCGACTCACGGGCGCCGGCCCGGAGCGTGGAATGGAAGGGGGCCGCCGGGGCGGGTGGGGTCTGCGGCAGGTTCGTGTCGCGATGGTCGAACCGTTGGCTTCTGACCGCGCGGATCGCTCAGACTCGAAGGTCGGAGGCTCTCTCTGCTGCCAGATCGTTCCGCCCTGAGCGCCCAGTGCGGGGTCGCCGCCGCGTCGGCGCGGCCCAAGCCTGCCGTGCGCGGCAGGAGACGGGTAAGAGGCGAAGCGGCAGCCGCGGCCAGCGAGGCGGCCCAGAAGCCCACAAACTTGAGAGACGAGTGCCCGGCTCCATGATGGATGCGCGATCCCCCTTTTCCAGGTAGTTGTGCTTCCCTGTTATGTTTTGTCTGCGCGGGGCGTTCGTGGGCCCCCGGAAAGGAACGGCGGCGGCGGCAGAAATGCCGCCACAGCAGGCGCCTCGCCTGGTGCGCTCGGGCGATGAGGTCTAAGTCGTGCTTCTTCAAGAAGTTCTTCACGACCTGCCCCCGCATCGGCCTCAAAAGAACCCGTTGCACGATCTCCCCCTTTCCTCTCCCCAATCCCCACTTCCCACCTCATTTGCCTCCCTCGACTCTCGCCTCACGCTGCTGCTCTTCCTCCTCCAACTCCTCCTCCGGCGCCTGGCCAACGCAAACGCTGCCTTCCTCGAGCGGGGCACGACGACGCAGGAGGGCAGGAAAGAAGCACGAGCGCATCTGCGCACACGTCTTGACTTAGATCGGGCATGTCCCCCATACAGGCGGATTTTGAACGAAAAGTCAAACATACTCAAACAATGCCAAAACATGGCCAAAAGATAGTCGAACAATTGTTCCCAGACTGGTTTTTGTTACTGATTTCGAATATTCCTCCGGTAGAGGGACATGCCCGACTTAAATCTTGTGTGAGGCGGGGATTTACCCATATCAACCGCCTGGGAACCGACGTCCTGGTGCCCCAGCGGGCGGTGGATATGGATACGTATGTCAGGGCCCCCGGGGGCCACAATATGTCCACATCCACCGCCTGCCGAGGTCTCGAAAAAAATTGATCCTCCAGGCGGTGATTATGCATAACTCTCCCGCATCGGATCTCGACACGAGAGGTGGCCGCATCACGATCGCCGACACGCGATGCTCCGATGGGACAGGCTGGGAGGCCCGGCCGCCGCGCCGCCCCTCGCCCACTCCCGCTCCGCCTCCCGCTCCCAGTCGGCCTGCGCTCATAACTCAACTCGGTGTTGGGTCGTGCACCTCCTCTTGCAGGCGGACTCTGGGCGAAAAACAAAACATCGCAACAAAAATGTTCGAAGTTAGTCAAAAACGCTAGAAAGATCGTCCCCTAGCTATTTTTGTTGCTGTTTTTGAAGATTCCTCCTGTAGATGGACATGCCCGACTTAAACTTAGTGTCGTGTCGTTGGCAAGGGTTGCAAGGGCCTTGGAGGGCCGCGCTGGCGTTTTCGAACGGGGCTGGCCAGCAAAAGTCACCAAGCATGAGCCGAAGGGGCAAGGATGCAAGGGTCGCCTTGGAAAGTTGCCTGTCCTTGGTATGCGACTTGACTGCGCGAAAGCAAACCCGCGCAGAGGGGTGAGGGTACGCGCTCCTCCCAAACAACTCCCTTCCTCTCCTTACGCGAAGGATGGGGTGTGGCAAACTGGCGGCGATCCAATCCTCCTCCTCCTCCTCCTCCTCCTCCCTCCCTCCTCCTTCCTCCTCCTCCTCCTCCTCTTTCCTCCTCTCCGCCTCCTCCTCCTCCTCCTCCTCCTCCTTGTCCTCCTCTTCCTCCTCCTCCTCCCCCTCCTCCTCCTTCTCCTCCTCCTCCTCCTCCTCCTCCTCCCCCTCCTCCTCCTCCCGCCCCCATCAGGCCCTCCTCCTCCCTCCTCATCCGCCTCCTCCTCCTCCTCCTCCTCCTCCTCCTCCTCCTCCTCCTCCTCCCCCTCCTCCGTCCTCCTCCTCCTCCTCCTCTTCCTCCTCCTCCTCCTCCTCTTCCTCGTCCTCCTCGTCCTCCTCGTCCTCCTCCTCCTCCTCCTCCTCCTCCTCCTCCTCTTTCTCCTCCTCCTCCTCCTCCTCCTCCTCCTCTTCTTCCTCCTCCTCCTCCTCTCCTCCTCCTCCTCCTCCTCCTCCTCCTCCTCCTCCCTCTCCTCCTCCTCCTCCCCCCGTCCCCCCGTCCCTTTTCCTCCCCTCCCTCCTCCTCCTCCTCCTCCTCCTCCTCCTCCTCCTCCTCCTCCTCCTCCCCCTTCTCCTCCTGCTCTTCGTCCTCCTCTGTCCTCCTCCTCCTCTCCTCCTCCCCTCCTCCTCCTCCTCCTCCTCCTCCCCCCTCCTCGTCATCCTCCTCCTCGTCCTCCTCCTTTTTCTCCTCCTCCTCCTCCTCCTCCTCCTCCTCATCATCTCATCATCATCATCATCATCATCATCATCATCATCATCATCATCATCATCATCATCATCATCATCATCATCATCATCATCATCATCATCATCATCATCATCACATCCACCACCACCACCATTATCATCATCATCACCATCATCATCATCATCATCATCATCATCATCATCATCAGCATCAGCATCAGCATCAGCATCATCATCATCATCATCATCATCATCAACATCACCATCATCATCATCTTCCATCATCATCATCATAATCATCATCATCATCATCATCAGCATCAGCATCAGCATCAGCATCAGCATCATCATCGTCATAATCAGCATCATCATCATCATCATCATCATCATCCTCATCCTCATCCTTATCCTCATCCTCTTCCCCCTCTCCTCCTCCTCCTCTTCCTCCTCCTCCTCCTCCTCCTCGTCATTTTCCTCCTTTCTCGCCTTTTCTCCCCCCCTCCGCGCCCCCCCTTGCGCCGCCCCCGCCCCCGCGAAGAGGAATTTGGGACTATTTGGGAACCGCTTTCGTGGTGTATGTTGATACGATGGGATTCGTGTGATTGTTCGGTTTGTGCTTCTTGGTTTGGTCATTGCCTCGCTCTCTCCCGCCTTCTTCGTCATCGCCGCCTGACCCTGCGCTGGAATCATACTGAAAGCCGCGCACGAGGCGTCTGCGTGTAATGCACGCACTAGAGATCAATTCATAAATCGCCCACGCAAAGATTTCCTTTGATACGCCACAGAAAGACCCATGCAAATCGCCCACAAGAGGAATCGAACGAGAGAGAGACAGAGAGAGAAAGAGAGAGAGAGAGAGAGAGAAAAAAAGAGAGAGAGAGAGAGAGAAAGAGAGAGAGAGAGAACACAGAAAGCGAGAGAGGGAGAGAGATAATAACGAGATATTGATAAGCAAACATACGAAGCATAGCACTCAGAGAGGGAGGGAGAGAGATAACACAAAAACAAAGAAACAGAAAGAGAGAGAGCGAGAGAAACCAACAAGAGAGAGAGAGAGAGAATGAGAGGGCGAGAGAGAAGAGAGAGAGCTGAGAGAAAGAGCTAGACAGAGAGAGAGGAAAAAAGAGAGAGGACAAACAAAAAACAAACGAGAGAGAAAGAGAGAGAGAGAAACAACAAAA
>CAUYUJ010002588.1:66863-69363 GCA_963575745.1 Prorocentrum cordatum | reverse complement strand
GTGGTGGGGAGGAGTAGGAGGAAGAGGAGGAGGAGGACGAGGAGCAGGAGGAGGAGTGGGGAGGAGAAGTGAGGAAGACGTAGACGACCATGACCACGAAGGTTGGGAAAGCAGAAGGGAGGGGGGGGTGACGGAAACCGCTGTACGAGCAACCATCCTGCGGGAGGAGAGAAAACCAGAACGAAGGGCAAAATAGGGATCGAATGGGAGGCGCGAGGAGGAGAAAGGGGATAGGGGGGGAGGAGTAGCGCACGGGGGAGAGCACGTAAGGTGGCGAGGAGGCGAGGAGGGAGGGCAGGGGGGGAAACGAGGACAGAGAGGGGAAGGAGGAGGAGAAGGAGGAGGAGGTGGAGGAGGAAGAGGAGGAGAAAAGAGGAGAAAGACGGCGACGACGAGAGGAATGATAATACGCGTAGGAGGAGGAGGAGAGGAGGAGGAGGAGGGAGGAGGAGGAGTAGGAGGAGACCCACCTTGACTCCCTCAGCAACCCTTGGAACCTCCAAGAACGCCACGCCTCTCTGAAGCCCTTCTCCCCCCCTCCATCCCCCCCCTTTCCCGCACTCCCCTTCTCCTCCCCATCCTCCTCCACTCCTCCTCCTCCTCCTCCTCCTCCTCCTCCTCCTCCTCCTCCTCCTCCTCCTCCTCCTCCTCCTCCTCCTCCTCTTCCTCCCTCATCCCTCCCGCCTCCTTGGTCCGTAGCCATTTTGGCTGAAGCCGCCGTCCTGGCTGCGAGGTCCTTTTCAGCACACTGGGTGTTGCTGCAGGACCCCGTCCATCGGGACAGCTGCCATGCGCGCCAGCCGCCGCTTTCGCTGCTGGCATGCTCCGGCTGGCCGCGCTCACGAGGCAGATCCGGGACCCTCCCCGAGGCTCACACGCGCTGTTTTTCGGCGACTGGGCTATTGTGCGCGCGTGAGCCGTGCGCCTAGGATCAAGGACGTCGCGTACTTGGCCAAACACTGCTTGCACTCGGACACCGTCATCACTTTGGCTTCTGTCAATGCCCCAGCGGTTCCGCCCGGCATCTGGCAGCCACCAGATTTCGCGCCCGAGGCCCCTGCGATGCAGTTGGATACGCTGCTCACGGCACTCGGCGTCGTCGCGCCCGCTGTCGAAGCGGTTGTGCCCAAGGGGATGAACAAGCACGCAGGCTCTCCAGAAGCTGCTGGCAGCTTGTCTGGTGGAGCGGAGGTGGGCATGCGCCCTGCCGCAGCAGCCCCCACCTCGCCCGACATGCCGCAGCCGCCGCCGACAATTTCGTCACGATCTGGAGAGCGCCACAGGATCTGCCAGCGAAGGATCTCGGACATTCTCTCGCAGTACGACCCCGACTCTTTGTTCAGGATCGACTCCTGGTTGACCAAGTACAAGGGCTCGGAGGACATACTCTATGTCAAGGTGTGCAAGAAGTACGGTGTCCAGCCGTCTCCTCTCTATGAGGGTCGCCCTCCTGATTAGATCTGTCTTGCCCTTAGTTCCGAGTGTAGCTGAGTGGCGTGTAGCGTTTGTGCAGGCTCTCTCGTCGTGGGGCGCCCCCATTCGCTCTCCCAGTGGGCTCTTTTTGCTTGTGCCCCCCACCCGGCACCTCTCTTTATGTTTTCTCCTTTGGGGGCTGAGCCGGTGGTGGCGTAAGTGGTGGATCCTCGTGAGGTCCTATGCGCCACCCACCGGCTAGCCACATTGCTCGAGCACGCAACTTGCGAAGCCGCGCGTCGCATCATCATCGCCCGCCTCCTTGGAGCCTGGAGGAGGAGGAGGTGGAGGAGGAGGAGGAGGTGTAGACACTCGAGCCGCGCAGTTCCCCCCATCTGCTGCCCGGCGCACGCCTGCGAAGGGTCCGCCCACAGCAGGTCGCACAGGACCCCCGAGTCGGGCACGCTGATCTGCGGCAAGGGGGCGTGGACACTACACGTTGGTTTAAGCCGGGCATGTTCCTCTACAGGGGGAATAATCAAAAATATTCAAAGAATAGTCTGGGGACGATGTTCGAGCATTTTTTTGAATATTTGGGGGTATTGTTTGAGTATCTTCAATTCTTCGCCCAAAATCCGCCTGTAGGGGGGACATGCCCGACCTAATCGTTGGTCGGAAGAAGTAGAGAAAAAACGTGAAGCAGGAACGCGTCGAAGTAGATTGGGCTCCCGCCCGCCCCCTTACGAGGAAAGAAACAAAGAAAAGCCGCTCGACGCCTGAAGTAGAAAGCGGGATCTGGTAGCCCAAAAGTATCAACTTTCAACGACCGACGGGTACCCCTTCCCCAAATTCAAAAGTTGGCACGCGCGGAGAAGACTGCGGTCGAAGTGCAACTCATTCAACCCACCGCCAGCATTGATCATCAGGGGGGCATTGACAGATGAATGCGGCATGAGTTTTCGCTAATTTCTTCCGAGGCCTGTACGGTTGAGGGAAGCACATCCGCGGACACTGTCGGCGAGTGCGAGAGGCTGTTTCATTTGTCGTCGTCGTCGTCGCTGCTCACCTTTTTTCCCTGGGCCCTCCT
>CAUYUJ010002588.1:7500-61763 GCA_963575745.1 Prorocentrum cordatum | reverse complement strand
CTCCTCCTCTACTCCTCCTCCTCCTCGCTCCTCCTCCTCCTCCCCTCCTCACTTCCTCCTCCGCCTCCTCCTCCTCCCCTCCTCCTCCTCCTCCTCCTCGTCCTCCTTCTCCTCCTCCTCCTCCTCCTCCTCCTCCTCCTCCTCCTCCTCCTCCTCCTCCTTCTCCTCGGCAGGGCCAGTAGAAGGGGGCGGCGGCGGTTGGCGACTCATTCGGATGACACACAGGATTCCCGGAAACGGGTTTTCGCTTGTGTTTTTTTTCAAAATGCTGCTCTCGCCGAGGCGCCGGCCTCATTTTCGGGCCCCGCTCGTTCCGAATCGTGCTCCCGCTGCAGCGCTGGCCTCATTTCCGCGCTTCCGCCCGTTTCGACTCGTGCTCCCGCTGCAGCGCTGGCGTCATTTCCCGTGCCATGCCACAGCACACGCGCACACACACACACACACACACACACACACACACGCCCACACCCACACCCACACCCACACCCACACCCACACCCACACCCACACCCCCACCCACACCCACACCCACACCCACACCCACAGACACCCACACCTCACACCCCCACCCACACCCCACACCCACACCACGACACCCACACACACACCCGACACCCACACGACCCACAACCACACCCATACCCACACACACCACACACACACCACCACCACCACCACCACCACCACCACCACCACCACCACCACCACCACAGCACCACCACAGCACAGCACCACCCACCACCACCCACCAGCACCACACCACCACCACCAACCACCACCACCACCACCACCACAACCACGCACACACGCACGCACGCACGCACGCGCACCACCACCCACTAGTCCGCGGATAGAGAAAATCAGCGCCATGGTAAGGGATGGGAGGGAGGGGTAGGACGTCAGATATGACGCGCGCGCGCACCTAGCTTGTCTTCCTCCTCCTCCTCCTCCTTCTCCTCGGCAGGGCCAGTAGAAGGGTGCGGCGGCGGTTGGCGACTCATTCGGATGATCACATACAATCCTCTCACCGCAGCTCCGCCAGGCCGCCTGAACGACATCAGTGACGAGTACCGCCAGACGGACATCATCACGTTGCAGGGCTCAGGCCTGAAGGACCGTGGTGCCCCATCGGCAAGTTCGACGTTGCACCATCGGTTCTTCCATGCAGGGTACGGCACAGGTGCGAACTCGTCCTGTGGCGTAGCCATTGGCGTGAGCACCAGAAGGTACCAGCCGCAGTACATAGTTCGAGTGCAAGCAGCAGGAGGTAGATTACAAGGGCGAGGATTGTTGATAAGATATCGACGAGGGCGACAAGATATCGCAGTGTTGCGGCCGCCACGCAACGACAGATTTCACATGCGTTGACGGAGTGGTTTCACACTCAGTTATGCAAGCTGCCCTCGCGGTGCATCCCCGTCATTGGCACGGGCCTGACTTCCACGTGCGCGGCGGACCCGACATATCGACCAGTCGCAGGGGCAGCTGAACAAGACAAAGATGGCATGACTTATGGTATCATCAAGCCTGTACTCAAGGCTCACAACCTTATATTGCTGGTATAGCTGAAGATTGCCGAAAGCGTATTGACTACATCATCATACCGAGAACAACGCTCGAAACTGTTCAACAGTGTATGGTTTCATGACGCAAAAGACAACGGCTTCAACACATCCGATGTGTATCGCCGACAGACCACTTTCCGTTGCAGGTCGCATTCTACAACACGTTCATCAAGCAGCAGAGCATGGGACGAGGCTCGAAGCCGAACGCTGAGGCCCGCAACGCCATGTTACTCTACGGGTGCAAACGAGAAAATTACACCAATGCAGTTGAAGACAAATTTACACAGCACCGGAATCAATTTGAACAAAGGGAGTATGAAGGCAACGTCGATCAGATCAACACCGGACTGATGGAGTGCACAAGTAACGTGACCAATTCTATGCTCCAGAGGTCGCCAGGATACACTCAGACGAAGAGCAGAGCTTCTCATCCAGCAAGGAAGTCGCCGAGCTCTTGACACAAAGACGCCAGGCTAAGGAACGAGAGGCCAAAGTGGACAATCACAACTTTGATATCGCTCGTCTCATCAGGAGACTCAAGCTCGAGAAGAAACAGATGCAGGACCAACTCTTGAAGCACAGAGTAGAAGCTTTGTGGGAAGCTTGGCGCGAGCGCAAGTTCTACGATGCACACAGAATTTCAAGATTGGCAGCAGGTGCGCGTCGGGGTCCGAGAGGCCGAATGTATGCAAGGGTCCCGACAAGGAGAGCGTCAGCCCTGGAATGGATCATCCAGTTTCTCAAGCAAGGCATCAAGGGCGGCGCCAGCGCACGAGTTCTTCACCGTTGTCAGGCACCGCAGTTGGCCACGGGCTTTTGGAGAATACCCTTCACCCCACAGGAGGCAGCTGACGAGAATCACGTGCAATCGCATCTCGAATGGATAGATCCGAACGAAGATGACTCAGGGCCTTTGGACTACGTGGAGGTTCACAATGATGCACTTCACGATGTAGAAGAACGCAGACGGGCACACAAGAAGCTTCCGTCGTGGAGAGCGACACCTACATGGAGTGCAGCTGGGGTTTTACTGCGTGTACTAGTCATGCCCAACTGGTACTTCAAAACGCCGCGTCGAGCAGGACTTCGAGGAGCAGACGGACTTCCCGAACCAGTTCCCGGCGCAGATCGACAGCCGGCTGCGCCAGCGTTTCGCAGAGGCCATCTTCTACTAGAGGACCCAGCAGCACAGCGAGAAGAGCTGGATGGTGCGACAGATGCTGGTCTCTCCCGCATGTCAGAACCAGCCGTTAGAACTTGCTGGGGCACTGCAGACTTGGACTGCGCGGAACCCTTCGAGGAGCTAAACGATGCCATGCAAGGCGTCGCCGAGCCAGCCGAGCCCCTGCCCCTGCCAGCAGAGCCACCAGAGCAAGCACGAGAGGAGCAGGCGCCACAGCGGGCAGAGGCAGATGATAGGCCACATGCAGCAGAAGCAGAACTTCAGGCACCAATGTTTGAGAGATGTCTTTATCTTCTATGTAGAACCTCACGTCAAGTGGGACGGGTACCAGCTGCATGGCATCAGGCACGTTGCTGTAGACTACCGAAACACAAGGACAAGGAGAATACAGCTGGTGGAAGACCAATCATGATTTGTTGCGGACTTGGACGGTCCTTTTTTCGCTTCTGAATCCTGATGCACGCTTTCCATGCTGGGCTCATGGTGGGATATCGCATCGACTCAGAGAGGGTGCCTTGTCAGTTCAGATGTGTGGATCAGCCAGGCTAGGAAGAGAAGGAAAACACCGCGTTAGGAGGTTCCACGATGCCAGCAATGCATTCTATTGCATACACAAATCGCGTGCAGAGGAAGCAGCAGATGAGTTAGCACAGGAATCGCGAGTGGACCTCTTCTATCAAATGATACATAACAGCGCTTTTACGATTGATGACGGAGTTCGCAGTGGACATATGACCAATCAGAGTGGTGTATGACCAGGCGACAGCGCGGCAACGAAACTCTTCGTCAAGGCCTACGGCAGCGGCGTGCATATGATGATTGACGAGCTGGACACGGACCCATAACAACGGGCACTCAACACTCGGCTGCCCCTCCCACTGCGTGCTGAACATGATCGCTCGGTCACCGACCTGCCTACGTCTGTTCTTGTGGGTGGTATCGCCCGCATGCTCGTGGGCGCGACTGTGCAGCACTTGGCCGCAGTTGTGGATTGGGAAAACAGAGTAGTTGATCATGTCATGCAGGAAGTTGGAGGTGCACAGAACGTCGACAAACATATGAATCTCATTCAAGGCGCAGGCAGAACGGCAGGTGCTCTGAACAGATCTTCCCATGAACGCAAGCAACACATGGATTGGCAGGTTGTAGCAGAAGCAAGGTATCTTGGAGGACGGCAACACTTTAACGCTGGGTTCTCAGCGGAGAAGAAATTTAGGATGCAGGATATCAGGACAGCGCGGCACAAGATGGGCAAGTATTGGTCCACCCCCAAGATCTCCATGAGGTTCAAGGGTATCGTTTTTTTTCGGGCCTCATCATCAATGCGGCACTCTCGGGCCTCGAGGCGTCTGTTTTCAACGTGCGCTCCCCCTTGCGGTTCAGCCGCTCGCCCCCTTGCAGCACATCGTCTAAGTCCGCGCGGGTCATGCTCCGCGGGAAACACACTCGCAGGCAGCTGGACAATATCAGGGCCCCCTCCAACCTAGAGGTTCAGGGGCACTTGAAGTTTGGGACGCTCTTCGCAGAGCTACGGACTCAGAGGCTTAAGTGGTTTCAGGAGATAGTGACACACCAGAAGGCGCACCAACAAGTGATCGCGGCCCTTGTAGGGCGAGCCCATTGCGAGAAAAAAACACACGACGTAGATGAGCTAGGTAGAGTTTTGCCCACAGCTAACGCGTGGCTCCAGCAGTTTTGGGAAGATGTCAAGGCCCTCGAGGGGACCTCGGAAGGCCCAGAGCTTGTAATTTTCCTCGGCGGCAGTTTTTTGAAGTTGCGGGGCTGCGATCTGCGAAACTGTCGGCACTTTCGTGGGGTCCCGGGAGGCCCAGCGGAGGTACGTCATACGCAGATCATCACTATAGCTTGCGGTGCCCTGGGGGGCTGCGATCTGCGCAACTGTCGGCACTTTCGTGGGCTCCTGGGAGGCCCAGCGGAGGTACGTCATACGCAGATCACCACTATAGCTCGCGGTGCCCTGGGTGTCTGCGACCTGCGAAACTGTCGGCATTTTCGTGGGCTCGTGGGAGGCCCAGCGGAGGTACGTCATACGCAGATCACCACTATAGCTCGCGGTGCCGTGGTCGGGTGCGATCTGCGAAGCTGTCGGCATTTTCGTGGGGTCCCGGGAGGCCCAGCGGAGGTACGTCATACGCAGATCACCACTGTAGCTCGCGGTGCCCTGGGGGCTTCCGATCTGCGAAACTGTCGGCACTTTCGTGGGCTCGTGGGAGGCCCAGCGGAGGTACGTCATACGCAGATCACCACTATAGCTCGCGGTGCCCTGGGTGGCTGCGATCTGCGCAACCGTCGGCACTTTCGTGGGGTCCCGGGAGGCCCAGCGGAGGTACGTCATACGCAGATCACCACTGTAGCTCGCGGTGCCCTGGTGGCTTGCGATCTGCGAAACTGTCGGCACTTTCGTGGGGTCCCTGGAGGCCCAGCGGAGGTACGCCATGAGCAGATCACCACTGTAGCTCGCGGTGCCCTGGGGGCTTGCGATCTGCGAAACTGTCGGCACTTTCGTGGGGTCCTGGGAGGCCCAGCGGAGGTACGTCATACGCAGAGCACCACTATAGCTCGTGGGGTCCTGGGAGTCCCAGCGGAGGTACGTCATACGCAGATCACCACCATAGCTCGCAGTGCCCTGGGGGCTTGCGATCTGCGAAACTGTCGGCACTTTCGTGGGCTCCTGGGAGGCCCAGCGGAGGTACGCCATGAGCAGATCACCACTGTAGCTCGCGGTGCCCTGGGTGGCTGCGACCTGCGAAACTGTCGGCACTTTCGTGGGCTCGTGGGAGGCCCAGCGGAGGTACGTCATGCTCGGACCACCACTACAGCTCGCGGTGCCCTGGGGGGCTGCGATCTGCGAAGCTGTCGGCTCTTTCATGGGCTCCTGGGAGGCCCAGTGGAGGTACGTGATACGCAGATCACCACAAGCGCCCCTTGTGTGTGTCTGTTTTATATTTTCGCCGCTGCTCTTCTTGCTGCGCTCGTCTGAAATCACTGCTGGGTGCTCTTCTTGCGCACTGCGAGTCCTTCAGAATGCCAGTCAGCATTGAGTGGTCCTGAATAGACTCGCCACATGTATAGAAATGGTTGGGTACGTCGCAGGGTAATTTTCCTCTTCATCCTCCTCTTCCTCCTCCTCGTCCTCCTCTTCTTCTCGATCGAGGTAGAAGTTACATGCCTCAAGAGGGGCTTCTTTTGAGCTTCTAGGGGGCCTCTTGGGGGGCCTCTTGGGGGCCTCTAGGGGCCTCTTGGGCGGGCCTCCCCCCTGGGGCCGTTTCGGGGCGGAAAGCTCGGATTGTTGCCTCTTGGGCTCCTATTTGGGCCGTCTTGGGGCACTCTCAGGCAGTCTTGGGAGCCTCTTGGGCCGTCTTGGCGCCCTCTTGGGCCGTTTCAAGCGCCTCTTGGGAGCCTCTTGGGCCGTTTTGGAGCGGTCTTGGGGGACTCTGGGGCTGTCTTCAACGCCGTGAAGGCCGAAAAGTCGTGCATCACGTTTTTCATAGGAATTCGTCGATTTGGGCCTCTTGGGCCCCTCTTGGGAATGCTCTTGGAGGCTTCCTGGGCCATCTGGGAGACTTCTGGGGCCGTCTTGGGGCCATCCTGGGCGTCTTGGGCCAACCTTTTGGCGTCTCGAGGGCCTCTTGGGCCGTCGTGGGAGCTGCTTGGAGCCCTCTGGGGCCTCGTGTGGCCTGATGGCACCTTTGCCTCCCCCCTCCTCCCAAGCCGGCCAGACCGGGCTCCCGGGAGAGGGGTTTGGGGAGGGGGAAGTATCTCACACGCCGTGACTCCAAGGGGTCGGCGGATTCTTAATTTTTCATCCGGCATCACCCTGTTGGAGAACATGCCCGATCTAAAGTTTGGGCGTCTCTGTGGGGGTCCAGGGGCGGGCTCTATAGAGGGTCCAAAGGGGAGGCCGCTTGCCGGAGGAGGCGGCGGCCTCCTCGGTGGTGACCCCCTTTTGGTATGGCCCAGGATGCACTGTGCGACTGCCGCGGGGTGTGCCAGAAGGGGCCTCGCCTTCGAGGATTGAAGTTAAGTCGGGCATGTCCCTCAACAGGAGGAACATTCAAGAGTTGTAAACCAATAGTCAGGGGAGGATGTTTCGACGATTGTTATGTTATTGTTGTGTTTTGTTTGTATGTGCTGTTGCTGTTTGTGTTATTGTTGTTGTTGCTGCTGCTATTTTTATTATTTTTCCAAAATCCGCTTGTAGGAGGACATGCCCGACTTAATATTGAAGGAGTTGGCGTCTCTTCCTCGGCGGAGGGTGGCGGAAGGCAGCGGAGGCAAAACGAGAGCGCCTCCGCTGGCGGAGGCCGGCAAAAGCAAAAGATGCGTCCCCCAAAAAGGATAGTATTTTGGGGTTCCTGGTTTTTGGAACCCACCATGATCTGGGCCTCCTAGATGGGGCCGGAGTAAATCAGGTCAGAGGATCTCGCCGCATCGCCGATGCATCGCCGATGCGGCTCGATGCGGAGCCCGATTTGCCGCACGCCGACGGCGCCGATGCCTCGCCGCCGACGCCGCCGATGCATCGGTGATGCATCGCCAGTGCATCGCCGCTGGGGCGCGATCCTCCGACCCCATCTACTCCGACCCCATCTCCCTCCTCCCCCCCCCCTCCTCCTCCTTCTCCTCCTCCTCCTCCTCCTCCTCCTCCTCCTCCACCTCGTCCTCCTCCTCCTCCTCCTCCTCCTCATCACTACTGCTCCTAGGAGGCCTCTGCATGAGTCTCCCTCGCGGCGACCGGCCCGGGCGCTCGCCGGGCCTGCGGACAAGAGAGTCTCCCCCCTCACAGCTTCCCGCCGGTATCGCTGTCGGCACGCCGACCCTCGGGCTCTCGAGCCTTGGAGCCTCGCGCAGAGCCAGTCTTCCAGTGGGGTCCCATGCCAAGAAGCACCCTGCTCCCTCTCCTCCTCCTCCTCCTCCTCCTCCTCCTCCTCCTCCTCCTCCTCCCCTCCTCCTCCCCCTTCCTCCTCCTCCTCCCCTCCTCCTCCTCCTCCTCCTCCTCCTCCTCCTCCTCCGCCTCCGCCTCCTCCTCCTCTTGTTCTTCCCCTCCTCCTCCTCCCCTCCTCCTCCTCCTCCTCGTCCTCCTCCTCCTCCTCCTCGACCTCCTCCTCCTCCTCCTCCTCCTCCTCCTCCTCTCCTCCTCCTCCTCCTCCTCCTCCTCCTCCTCCTCCTCCTCCCCTCCTCCTCCTCCTCCTCCTCCTCCTCCTCCTCCTCCTCCTCCTCCTCCTCCTCCTCCTCCAGGGGGGGCCCTCTCCCGCCTGGGCGGGTGTACAGCGGGGGCCCATGCCAAGAAACATCCTGCTTTCCTCCAGGCTGCCATGTGTTTCTTCTTGGGTTTCCAGTCGTCGTCGTCGTCGTCGTCGCCGCCGCCGCCGCCGCCGTCGTCGTCGTCGTCGTCGTCGTCGTCGTCGTCGTCGTCGTCGTCGTCGTCGTCGTTGTCCCGCCGACCAGTGGGCGGGGCCCAGGGATCCAAGACGTGGCGGCTCGGCGCTTTCCCGAACATCACTAACGCGTTCCAGCCCTTCTCGTTTGGGGACGCCGAGATCCCGAGAGGCTGTCGCAGCGTTTCGCTCCGCCCGACCCCTCCTGTGACGAACTAGTGTCGATCCTGACGAGATCCCGAGAGGCTGTCGCAGCGTTTCGCTCCGCCCGACCCCTCCTGTGACGAACTAGTGTCGATCCTGAGCTTCGGGAGGTGGGGGGGCGAGAAGGAACAGGCAGAAGAGGACGAGGATGAATAGGAAGAAGGTTAGGAGGAGGAGGAGGAGGAGGAGGAGGAGGAAGAGAAGGAGGATAAGGAGGACGAGACGAGACGAGACGAGACGAGGAGAGACGAGGAGGACGAGGACGGGAAGCAGGAGAACAAAGGGGAGAATGAGGAGGAGGAGGAGCAGCAGCAGCAGCAGCAGCAGCAGGGGGAGGAGGAGCGGCAACGCCCGACGCACCTTGGGGGGGGCCGCTCCGAGACTCTGCGGAGGGGAGGAGGAGGATGAGGAGGAGGAGGAGGGCGCGGTCATCGCCTGTCGGGACCCCGTCGCCACGCGCAGAGGGGGAAGGCTTCTGAGAAGCACCCCTGCTTCTTAGAAGAGGCGGGCCCTGTCTGCAGATGCAGAGCTGGCGCCTTCCAAACGGCAACCTCCTTCCGAAAAGTCTTTCCCTGTGCGCGCCGCCGAGAGGAGGTGCCGTGCCAAGTATGCCTTGCACCCTCGCCTTGGTTGCGGCCTTGGCCAGCCAACGTTGTTGGGCAGCTGCTGCAACTTGGACGCCCAAGGGCCCTGTAACCTCATCTTCCACCTGTGCAGTAGGCACATCAGGTAAGAAATCGGCCTGCCGGTAGGTACCCCACGGACATGTCTTATCCCCCGATGGCCCCAGGGAAAGCCGCCGACCGTTCGAGGCTTCCACGCCGTGTCGGAAACCAAGGCTGGGGTCGTCACGACACGAACCTACCGTAAGAGGAGGAAGCAGGGGAGCACGGACGACCCGGACCTCTTTGGACAGTCCTCCATTGGGCGTCGCGTGATGGGGGGGCGATAAATGGGGGGGGCAGCGAGGGCTGAAGAAGAGGGGCCCTTTAAGGCCTCTTGGGGGGCGCCTTGGGGGGGCCCTTGGGCCCAAAAAAGGGATCCTCTAGGGTCCGAGAAGTGCACTTTTCTTCTTCTTCTTCTTCGTCTTCTTCTTCGTCTTCTTCTTCTTCTTCTTCTTCTTCTTCTTCCCCCCTTTTATCGCCCCCTGCTGAAGCGACTCCCAGCTCCAGAGGGAGGTCTTTGAGCTTCTTGGGCCTCCGTGGACAGCTCCAGCACGGACAATCCTCCAGGAGGTAGGTCGTCGATCTTCTTGGAGGATCGAAGGCCTTTTCTATGGAGGTCGAGCCTCCGTGTGCTGGAGGAGGGAGGAGACTGGCATCCCGAGCGGAGGGCAGGGCCTGCATCGTGCAGGCGTGTGGTCCTCCGGGGGGGAGGGGAGAAGGGCGGGGGTTATGATGTTCCAACCTACTCTAGCCTTGATCACCATAAAGAATTTCGAGCACCAGGAAGCTATCGAAACTGGAGGGTTTTCCTGTGTCGGGCCCTGGGAGGCGACACTCGTTCGACACTGTTTCAACACTTTTCTGGGTGCTCGAAATCATGTCTGGGATGTGGTCCTCAAGTGCGCTCCCCCAAAGACACAGAGCACTTCTCAGAAGGCGCGAGGGCTTTTGATAAATCCCGCCGCCTCTCCTTCTCATTTCCCCTCCTTTCTCGCCGCCGCATCTGGGGGGGAGAAGGGCGGCGTGGGGCGAACACGGTCGAGGAGCCTTCCTACCACGTGCGAACTTTACCCCTGCAGGTGTCGGAAATACTTCGGCAACCCTCGCGCGCTGGACGTGGTTCGAGCCTCCCCCCCTTCCCCCCGAATGCGAGGCTGGTCTTGGATTTTCCGAGTTTGAGTGTCCGAACGGTAGTGCGTAAACGTGCCAACTTTGAATTACGGGGGGGGGGCAGTGTTTTTATATTTGTTCCCCTCAACCGTAAGGGTCCAATCGACGCTGTGATACCCAGTGGGGGGGGGGGGCCGAACACGGACGTGGAGACTGCAGTATGTCAATTTTGGATGTACCGGCTTATCCTCGATCTGATGCCCAGGACACCAGACACCCCCGCTGAGGTCACTTGGCTGCAGACATCTTTAAACTCTGAATCCCGGCCGATCTTTCACAAGCCTGACCTGCATGAGCACTGTTTACCCGACCCCTGTCCCCATCTCCTCCATCCCCCATCCGGACCCCCACCATCTCAGCACCCCAGTTGGGGATATACACCTCGAAACCCAAAGGAAACAGCCTATATACCCATCTTGGGGGGGCAAATCGGCCAGTGGGGCCCAGGCCATGCCCATGGGACAGGGGTGGGTTAAAAGATGTTCACTGCAGGGGCAGGGTTCACATGTGATTGCCTCGAGGAGGGGAGAAGATGATCGTTTTCTTATTCGTTTCCCCCCATGGAGTAGATCTTGGCTGTTTTGGGCGCCTGTTTCGAGCAGGTGGAGCCTCCCCCATAGGACGCACTGCTGCAAACAGTCGCACTGAGCAGAGGTCCGGAGCCAGACCCCCCCCTCCCCCCCGCCTTTCGCTCAATGTCGAAACGCCGAATAAGAGAACGTTCACCAGGGAGGGGGTCCAGGGGCAGTTTTTGAGCGGGTCTCGGCCGCCACTGCCGCCATCGTCGTCATCGTCGCCGGTCGCCGTTCATCATCGTCGCCCCGCTCGTCCCTCGCCGTCAACCCGCGTAGTAAGGACGCACGATAAGGATGCAAGGACTTGTGCTTGCCTCGAGGAGGGGAGAAAGCGCCTCCGACTGCGGGGGGCCGGACGGATCTACAAGCACCCGCATTTCTGGCGGCCAGAGCACGAGGACCGCCGGCCCCTTCGGCCGGGGAAGTCCTCCTCCTCCTCCTCCTCCTCCTCCTCCTCCTCCTCCTCCTCCGCCTCCTATTCCTCCTCTTCCTCCTTTTCCTCCTCCTCCTCCTCCTCCTCCCCTCCTCCTCTTCCTCCCCCTTCTCCCCCTCCTCCCACCTCTCCTCCGTCTCCTCCTCCTCCTCCTCCTCCTCCGCCTCCTCCTCCTCCTCCTCCTCCTCCTCCTCCTCCTCCTCCGCCTCCGCCTCCTTCCTCCTCCTCCTCCTCCTCCTCCTCCTCCTCCTCCTCATCCTCCTCCTCCTCCTCCTCCCCTGTGCCTCCGCGGGCCCTGGCGCGGCCAGCAGCTGTGAGTGCAGTTCTGGCGCGTCTCCGGCGCACCAGAGCGAGTGCGGAGCGTTACGCGCCTGGAGGTCCGAGGTGGCCAGGCACCGGCTCCGGCCAGCAGGAACAGCGCCGACTCAGGGTCGGTTGGCGTCGACCAGCGCGTCGCTCTAGCGTCGATTTAGCACCGACCAGCGTCGATTCGCAAGAGCCGACAAGATGGTATGGGATCGGCGTCACCCCAACATACGTATACTATATTTGCGTCGCCCCCATCAGAGGCGACGCGCGCACCGAGAAATCTTATAGTATATGCGTCGTGGCGGGCGCTTTCTGGCCACACCGCTCGGGAAACGATATACTACAAGATGGGTATACTATATGTTCGGGTCGGACGCGCGCCTCCAAGGAGGACATGTAGTATTAGTATGTCTCTGTGCGTCCTATGGGAGGTTCCCACGGGTTGCCACCCGAGGTGGCCAAGCACCGGTTCCCGCCAGCATGACGGGAAAAGCTGGCTGCGGGGCGCTGAGCTCGGGCAGCTGTCGCCCACGTTTTTAACGAGCGCGCTCCATCACTCGCAGAGCGTCTGCTCGCAAACGTCCGAACAGCAGATGTTCGCCTCGACGTAATAAATCGTAGATTCCCCGTTGCGGATCGAATCCAGGCCATTTGCGAGTAGTTACTTTGCGAGTGGTGGAGCGCGCTCGGCTACTTTTGTGCCTCCAGGGCCTGCCTTTTCGAGCCCCAGGACCGTCAACAACGGATTCATGTCGAACACCTGCACCAGATGGACCCCAGGACCGATCTTCCTCGACCCTCGATCGTCCTCGACCTTCGATCCTCCTCGACCCTCCCCGATCCTCCACGATCCTCCACGACCCTCGATCCTCCTCGACCCTCGATCGTCCTCGACCCTCGATCGTTCTCGACCCTCGATTTTGATTGGATTTGGCTCCATCCATCCCCCTGACCGTCAACCAGATTTTTTGAGGTCCCAACTGATTCAGAACCCCCAGCCGCCTCCACTTTGAGGGCCATCCATGTCAGGCAGTGGCCAGAAGTCAGGCTGGCTTAAACAAGTGGGAGGAGTAAGATCGAATAGCATAAAATCACGTAACCAAAAACATTCGGAGTTCCGCGCGGATTTCTTTTATTCGGCGCTGGGCCCCCTGGCGGCGCCTCTGCCGCCACCCCCGGCGCACTCTACTGCAGCGCGGATCCAAGAAATCTGCTTGGACCTCCGGAAGTTTCTATTTATAGCGTTTTTGGTTCCTCACTCGAAGACGCCTACGGCGAATCACCGCCGCCCCCCGCCTTCTAGTATCGCCCATGTGGCCGAGCGTTATAGCAAGAGCTCTGCCAAGCTATCGGACCATGTGTTCCCCCAGCCGTTGTGGAAAGCCATCGGGAATCATTTAGGGGAGGATGGCGGGGAAGATCAGGAGGAGGAGGAGGAGGAAAAAGGGGGGGGCATCTTGCGAGCCTCAGGGGCCACTCTCGGGGCCTCCTGGGAGCTTTCTGGGAGCCTCTTGGAGGCATCTTTTTGGCCTCCTTGGGCCTCTTGGGGTCCTTGGGGGACTTCTCCGGGGCCTTTTTGGCCGTCTTAGGGTATTTCTGGCCCGTCTGACGCCGTCGGAAGCCGTCTTGGGGGCCTCTTTGGGCCGACTTGGTGTCTTCTTGGGGTGCTCCAGGGCCGTCTTGGAGGTTATTTTGGCCGTCTTGGTGGCCTCTTGGGCCGTCTTGGGGGCCTCTTGGGCCGTTCTGGGACCATTTGGGAGACCTCCTGGGCGATCTTGGGGCGATCTTTTGGGACTCTTGGGCCGTCTCGGGCCGTTGGAAGACCACCATGAAGCAACTGCCACAATCCTTCAACAACCTGAACAATCCATGAGTTTAGCCTCTTGGGCCGTCTTCGGTCATCCTGAGGCCATCTTGGGCCCTGTTGGAGACTTGTTGAGTGTATTTGGAGGCATCTTGGACCTTCTTGTGCCGTCTTGGAGGCCACCCTGGACAATCTTGGGCGAACTTGGAGGCCATCTTGGCCGTCTTGGAGGCCATCGAGGCCGTCTAGGAGACGTTGGTGGTGGCACAGCGGGCGGGCCGTTCCGGGTGGCCAGCGCGCTGGGCCAGAGCCCCCAGGAGGGGAAGCTTCTTGCAGAAAAGAACCGCTGCAAGACCCGTGGGGTTCCGCACGCCGGGTATCCCTGTGGCAAGACCACATGGGGCGGCGGATCGAAGACGCCTACGGCGAATCACCGCCGCCCCCCGCCTTCTAGAATCGCCCATGTGGCCGAGCGTTGTGGCAAAAGGTTTGCTCAGGTATCGGGCCATGTGTTCCCCCAACCGTTGTGGAAATCCTGAGGGGAACATTTGGGGGAGGATGGCCGGGAAGATCAAGAGGAGGCGGAGGAGGAGGTGGAGGAGGAGAAGGAGGAGGAGGGGGCATCTTGGGAGCCTCAGGGGACACTCTTGGAGCCTCCTGGGAGCTTCCTGGGAGCCTCTTGGACCTTTGGGGGCTTCTCGGGGGCATCTTTGGCCGTCTTGGTGGGCTCTTGGCCCGTCTGACGCCGTCGGAAGCCGTCTTGGTGGCCTCTCTGGGCCGACTTGGGGCTTTCTTGGGGTGCTCCGGGGCCGTCTTGGAGGCCATCTTGAGCGTCTTGGAGGCCTCTTGGGCCGTCTTGGGGGCCTCTTGGGCCGTTCTGGGGTCATCTTGGCGGCATCTTGGGCGATCTTTGGGCGATCTTTGGGGGCTCTTGGGCCGTCTCGGGCCGTCGGAATGCCGAGAAGAAGCGAATGTCCAAATCCTTCAGAAACCTAAGGACAATTAACAATCTTGGCCTTTTCGGGCCTTCCTGGAGGCCCTCTTGGAGGCCTCTTGGGCCGTCTTGGGCCATCTTCGTGCCATCTTCGGCCGTCTTGGTGGGCCCCTGGCCCGTCCGACGACGTCGGCAGCCGTTTGGGGGGCCTCTCTGAGCCGATTTGGGGCCCTCTTGGAATGCTCCAGGGCCGTCTCGGAGGCCATCTTGGGCGTCTTAAGAGCCTCCTGGGCCGTCTTGGGGCCCTCTTGGGGCCGTCTTGGGGGCCTCTTGGGCCGTTCTGGGGCCATCTTGGAGGCATCTCGGGCGATCTTTGGGCGATCTTTGGGGGCTCTTGGGCCGTCTCGGGCCGTCGGAAGGCCGAAAAGAAGCAAATGTCAAAACCCTTCAAAAACCACCGGAAAATCAATGTTTTTGGCCTCTTCTGGCCTTCCTGGAGGCCCTCTTGGAGGCCTCTTGGGCCGTCTTGGGTCAGCTTCGAGCCAACTCCGGCCATCTTGGTGGGCTCCTGGCCCGTCTGACGCCGTCGCCAGCCGTTTTGGGAGCCTCTCTGGGCCGACTTGGGGCTTTCTTGGGGTGCTCCGGGGCCGTCTTGGAGGCCATCTTGAGCGTCTTGGAGGCCTCCTGGGCCGTCTTGGGGGCCTCTTGGGCCGTTCTGGGGCCATCTTGGAGGCATCTTGGGCGATCTTGGAGCGATCTTGGGGGCCTCTTGGGCCGTCTTGAGCCTCCTCCTCCTCCTCCTCCTCCTCCTCCTCCTCCTCCTCCTCCTCCTCCTCCTCCTCCTCCTCTCTCCTCATCCCTGGGGGGTCGGGCCCTTACGCCTCAAGAACCCTGGAGAACCGCAGACCTTCTATTTCGCAGAGCTGCATGAGCCCTGGGGCACTTCACTGCGTGCCGAAGGACGGTGGCAGACAGCAGGGGAACAAAGAATGACGTAAACACAAACTCGGAGGTCCGCGCGGATTTCTCGGATCGGCGCTGGAACCCCCCCCTGGCGCGCGGAGCGCGCCAGGGGCGGCGCCGGAGGCGCCGCCAGGGGGGTCCAGCCCCGATCCGAGAAATCCGCGCGGACCTTCGAGGTTTTTATGCTTCTGTCACTTTTTGTACCCCTATATACAGGAGATAAGGAAAAACGACGCGAGAAGTTTGCAGACAGCGTCGCATCCCTTCCGCCTGAAGATCTTACTGCGACCGTCCTCTGCTGTCGCACCGCAGCGGCTGGCAGACGCAGAGCTGACAGAGGTCCTGGAGAGGGCCCTCTCCCACCCCCTCCTCTCTGAGGAAATCAAAACAAACCGATAGCGCTATTCCCAGACCTCTCCAGAGGTGCGTCCTGACCAGGATTTTGAGGCGAATCCAGCGGTGGCGACGATGACCTCCCAGGAGGCCCAAAAACTGGAAACCGAGGGAAGGGTAGCAGTATGGGTAGGGACCTTCTCCTCCGCGTCCTCCTCTTCCTCCTCCTCCTCACCCTCCTCCTCTTCCCCCTCATTCTCCTCCCTTTCCCAGTCCTCCCCCCTCCACCATCCCTTGTCCTTGTAGATAACTCCCCACTGTCGCGCCTCCAGACGTGTCGGTAGTGCGGGCTTGACCTTTCACTTCAGCTGAGATTTTTTGTCAGCTGATCCTGAAACTTGAAATTCTTGACGCTTTGCTGATCCCCACCAGCCCCTCTAACAACGATACCCAGGCGAGTTGCATTGATCAGAGAAGTGGGAGCACGCAGTAGAAAACAGAGGGGGGGTTAGCCGTCAAACCGAAGGTCAGGATCTGTCTGAGCGGGTAACCACAAATGCCTTCGCAGATCTTTCGATGTGTGAGCCTCTTGGCAGCTTACTTGGGCCATGTTGGGGTCCTGTTCGGGCCACTATTGGTGGACATCGATCGAAGAAGAGGGAGGCTTTGTTAGGGTGCCCCTTTTGAGCCCCAAGAGTCGCGCCTCTAGGGGTGGTCTTGGGCGATGTTGGAGCGTCTCGGACCCCTCCTGGGCCTGTCTTGGGGCTCCTAGTAGGCACCATGGAGCTATCTTGAGGCCTCGGAAGGCCAATTGAACCGAAACGGCGAACATGTCAAAATCATTGCAGTTTCATTCGAATTTGGAAGGATGTTGGTCTTTTTTAAGCATCCTCGGGAGGCTCCATGACCATACGGGGCCGTCTTGGGGGTGCCTTGGGGCATCTTGGAGGCATGGTAGAGGCCATCTTGGGGTATCTTGAGCCATCTTGGAGGCCATCTTGGGCTCTCTGACTCCATCTTGGGGCCATTTTGGCTTCAAAGCCTCCAAAAGATGCCCCCGAGATGCCGGAAGCTGAACCAACATAATGTTTTTGTTCCATCAGGCTCTAAGCAGATGGGAGGCTCTCAATTCGAAGTGCCCCGTGGAGCCCCAGTGATCCTCTCGGGGCGCTCGTGGGCGCTCCTGGGGCCGTCTTCCTCCTCTCCACCGCTCCCCACCAATGCTGACACCGGTCAGGCGTTCCTCCCGTTGGTGCGGGGCTTTCTTCGGGGATCACAGGGAGCAGCTCCAGAGGCGGACATCACACGGAGAAGGACGAGGAGGAGGAGGAGGAGGAGGTGGAGGTGGAGGCGGAGGCAGAGGCGGAGGCGGAGGAGGAGGAGGAGGAGGAGAAGGAGGAGGAGGAGGAGAGGGAGGAGGGGAGGAGGAGGAGGAGGAGGAGGAGGAAGAGGCGGAGGAGGTGGAGGAGGTACAGGAGCAGCCTGCAAAGGAGACGTGGGGCAAGCGGGGCCGGGATGCGCGAGGAGACCGTGCACCCTGGCTCGTGCGTCGTCTTCCCCATGGGCTACATCCATGAGACCTACGTAGCTGAGGGGAAGGCTGGAGCCGATGGATGCAGTGTTGCAAGCACTTTCCAGTTTCAGGATGGATGGGGTCTCCGATGCCCGAAGGGATGCGTTCGTGATGGTGGTCGTTTTTCCCTACCTAGGCTCTGCCTAGAAGGGTTCTTACTCTCTTTGCTTAAGGGGCCGAGCAGTGCTAACCGCCCCGGGCGGTTCCCCCAGTCCCCGCCCCGCGGTTCCCCCAGTTGCGCCCCCTGGGTTCACCCAGCTTAGCTTAGCTTCAGCTTAGCTTTAGCTTAGCTTTAGCTTAGTTTTAGCTTAGCTTTAGCTTAGCTTTAGCTTAGCTTCAGCTTAGCTTTAACTTAGCTTTAGCTTAGCTTCAGCTTAGCTTCAGCTTAGCTTCAGCTTAGCTCTAGCTTAGCTTCAGCTTAGCTTCAGCTTAGCTTCAGCTTAGCTCTAGCTTAGCTTTAGCTTAGCTCTAGCTTAGCTTCAGCTTAGCTCTAGCTTAGCTTCAGCTTAGCTTTAGCTTAGCTCTAGCTTAGCTTTAGCTCAGCTTTAGCTCAGCTTTAGCTTAGCTTTAGCTTAGCTTTAGCTTAGCTGTAGCTTAGCTTCAGCCTAGCTTTAGCTTAGCTTTAGCTTAGCTCTAGCTTAGCGTCAGCTTAGCTTCAGCTTAGCTTTAGCTTAGCTCTAGCTTAGCTTCAGCTTAGCTTCAGCTTAGCTCTAGCTTAGCTTTAGCTTAGCTCTAGCTTAGCTTCAGCTTAGCTCCAGCTTAGCTTCAGCTTAGCTTTAGCTTAACTCTAGCTTAGTTTTAGCTCAGCTTTAGCTTAGCTTTAGCTTAGCTTTATCTTAGCTTTAGCTTAGCTTTAGCTTAGCTTTAGCTTAGCTTTAACTTAGCTTTAGCTTAGCTTTAGCTTAGCTTTAGCTTAGCTGTAGCTTAGCTTCAGCCTAGCTTTAGCTTAGCTTTAGCTTAGCTTTTCTGTTACTACTAATGCTGCTTTCCTAGGGGCTCCAACTCCTAGGTAGGGTCGCACTGGGATAATTTTATTCGTTGTGTTGCCGATCGGCGCGGGCCCTCGCACCCCCCCGCCTCCCCCTCCCATGGAGTAGATCTTGGCAGTTTGTGGCGCCTGTCTCGAGCAGGTGGGGTCCCTCTCCCATCGGCCGCACTGCTGCAAACAGTCGCATTAAGCAGAGGTTCAGAGCCAGACCCCCCCCTCCCCCCCCCTTACGCCCAATGTCGAAACGCCGAACAAAAAAACGCTCACATGGAGAATGGCATTCGGTTCGTCCTGCTGTTAGTCGTTCGCGCAGCGAGGGCATGCGTATCGATGGATGCAGTGTTGCAGGCACTCTCCAGTTCCAGGATGGATGGGGTCTCCGATGCCCGAAGGGATGAGCATGTGATGGAGAGTGACATTCGGTTCGTCCTGCTGTTAGTCGTTCGCGCAGCGAGGGCATGCGTATCGATGGATGCAGTGTTGCAAGCACTCTCCAGTTCCAGGATGGATGGGGTCTCCGATGCCCGAAGGGATGAGCTCGTGATGGAGAGTGGCATCCGGTTGGTCCTGTGTCAGTCGTTCGCGCAGCGAGGGCATGCGCATTGCTGAAGCGTCTCGGAGCCCACCAATGGCTTGCCGACTTTTACGTGCAAACATATGCACACCCGTTTGGCACGCGACGAGGCATGCACATTGATCTGAACATCATCTGCACGTAATCACGGCGGTATTTGTTTAGGGGAGTTGCTCTTGACGTATAAGCTAAGAGGACAGGGACAGCTTTGGGAGGACCCTCAGCCAATCTATCAGTGGAAGAACTTTCTACAAAGATGGGGGCTGTCGCACTACACGCGAGAGGAACCGTGCCTGAAAAGGACCCACGCAATGCGACAGAAAGCGGCAGCCAGAGACTGGGCGGCAGCATTCATGCGATGCATACGTGGATGCGTGATTTGTACGCGTGTGCGGAGCAAAAAGGAGCAGGGCTACTGACCGCGTCGAGTATGTCTCGGGTGACGTGCATGGTTTGTGAGGTGCACGGCGTGCAGATGTTTGGGATGAGTGTCCGCGCTCTCGTGTACCGAAAACTCGGCCCCAGGGGGGGGCCCAGTGGACGCAGCAGGGCCCCCTCGCCTCGCGGAGCCTCCCCCGGGGGGGCTGCCCCAGGCTGCTCCCGGAGGCTCCCGGAGCTTCGGAGAAGCTCGCAGAGGGACCCGAACGGGTCCCACGAAGCTCTCGGGGCTTCCCAGGAGGCTTCCCGAGCTCCACGGAAGTTCCAGGAGGACCTCCTGACGATTCCGAGATGGCTCTGAAGTGGCCTCGCAGCCTCGCAAGAGATGATTTTAAAACCATGTGCTTCTCAATAGTTTTCGCTCTCTCGCCTTTTCGCAGCAGATTGGATTTTCGAAGCCTCCAGATGGCTTTCACATCGTCCACGATGGCTCCAAGAGATTCCCAGTACAGGCCCAAGGTGGCTCAGGAGAGGCCCCCGACGAGAGGGGCCCCAGGAGGTCCCCAAGAGGGCCCGAGAGGGCCCCGAGCGAGCTCCAGGAGGGCCCCATGAGGCCCCCTGGAGCCTTCCCAGAGGCCCCCTGAACGCTCTCGGCGCCAATCCTGTTGAAAGAAAAATGTTTGCACCATGTCGGGTGGAGCTGCGAATCGGATGGCATTGCTGCTCCCCCGCGCCCCCGACTTTAATATTGATAGTTGTGACATCTCCCGGGGCCCTTCGAAAAAATAAGATGCATCCCATTTCAGCGTGTGCGTCCATTCTCAATGTTAAGGTCGGGGGCGGGGGGGTCGTATCATCAGTTGTCGGGCCGCCCAGGTGGTACAAACTTGTTTCTTTCAACCGTATGGCCCCAAGAGGCCTCAGGAGGCTCCCAAGAGGCCCCCCAAAGGCCCCCAAGAGGCCCCCAGGAGACTCCTCCGTAACCATATTGGCTCCAGCGATTTGGGCTCGCGCACAGGGCGTCAAACAAATTCAGAACCAACATTTTAGCACGATTCGTATTCTTCATCTCGCAGCGTGAAGTTGTTTGATTGTTCCCATGGGTTCCCTACTAATGGCAAGCAAGACGATCGATATCCGATTGCGTCATATGGCATGGGCAATTGCCGAAGTTGTTGTATGACCATGGCTGTCGCTGGGATCCTGACTTTCACAGTGACATCATACACCGCAGAGACAGAAAGTATCTATATGTCTCACTGTGTGTTCAGCCCATGCATTTGGTTCGGTCATTATTCTGCGAAGCTCAGTGCTATGCTTGGGACGTGCATACTCGTCCTCGTAAGTATCGCCTATGATACCCTCTGGATACTCTGCCAAGATATAAGCACAATCATGTGTCTGTTCTTGAAGGTGGCTACCATGGTAGGGATGAACATGATTGTGAAAGTTACATGCGTAAGCGTCTTCACGACCAATATGTATCCCGAGAAAAAGCCAGCTCGGCGCCTCCATGGAATGCACGCGGATGGCAACAGCACCTTGTTGGTAGGTGAGCCAGAGTACATAACAGTGTTGGGTGGTACAGATGCACAGATAGTCAAGTTCCAGCTTTCCTTTTTAAAAACATGTTTTGGAGGAGCTATTCTCTGTGAACCTTACAACACTCGCCTGGCCACTCATCAGCAATCAGTGCTGCCGATGGGCCATCCTCTTACCATGCAGTTGGATTGTGGTGCCTTTCCAGGGTGCATCCATGCCAATACTTACCATGGAAGCCAATGATGGGACTTCGAGCGTTGATCTTGAGCAACTGAGTCATCTGCATCAGTTCATCTTCCCACAACCGTTCATCATACACACAAGGTGGGCAGTCAAGGGCGACAGTTTAGGGACTTGGCCGTCTTTCTACTACCGCGTGACATTCCAATCCGATTTTGGGTAAGGCTCACTTGCAAGAATTCCCGAACTGAAGGTAGCGATGGCAGCGTGTTCCCAGCAACTCTTGTGAGGTCATGTTTCGTGTCGCATGCGGTTTGATGTGATTTTCCGTGCAGTGGTCCATACGTCTAGCATGGATGATGAAACGGTAGAGTATTTCTTGTTAGCAGGGGGGAGTGCGGCCAAAGCCGCACGGCTATCTGGCGGCTCCCATGTGAATAATCATTTGGAGATTCGCAGCATTGGGAGTCAGCCTAATTCTCGTGTGGCAGCACCTTAGTGGGAAGTACAGTTGCGGTCCCGGCGTCTTGTGTGGATGCAGCGGGGTGTCTCTCCTTACTCGGTGGCATTGTTGTGGTCCTTGAGCACGAGCGGTTCGCTTGGGTGTTCTTCTTGCTCTTCGAGGTGTCTTTCCCCGTGTGGTTTCTGACTTTGTGATTCGAGTCGCCTCGTGGCGTGCGGCGTCGACTCATCACTGCTCACGCGCGGGGTCTGGTTGGCACTTGCTCTGCATTGGTGCCTGGGCTGCGGCCTTACGCTGTCGTGCTCACGCTTGCACAGCTCGACAATTTCAAACGAAGCACCCTCGATCTCTGTGGAGAAGCTCGACTGAATATCCCTAGCGCGACTCCAATAGAAAGCGATTTAGGGGTTTTCTGGCAGCGCCGTCGTCGCTTCACTTTCGGCAAAGGGGACTAACGGGTCGGGCGGCCGCGCCGTCGTCAGAATTCCCAACCCCTTCTCTTCGCTGCAATATCCCCGCAGTTCCCCAGGTGGCGGTCGTCAGTTTTTTGTGACCCTCTCTTAGTGGTGAGGGAGGTGCTCCCGTCAGTTTTGCGACCCCACCTTCATTTATTAATGTCTCGCCTACGCCACTGATCTGGGATGCTCCTGGACGCTCCGTGCGAATTCGTCCTGCTTCAACACTTCGTTGGCCTGACCTCGAGGAGGCGAGGAGGGAGGACGAGGAGGGAGGACCAGGTGCTGGTGGACAGGGGCGGGGCGGCGGACGTCGGCCATCTCTTTTTGGCCGCACTCGGCGCCCGCGCTGCAGGCTTTCTCGGCCGCGGGGCTAGCTTTCAGTCGGGCCTGTCCCTCTACAGGGGGACGATTCAAAAATAGGAAAAAATAGTCTGGGGACGATGTTTTGACTATGTTTGGCCATTTTTGCAGTATTTGGAGGGTATGTTTAATTGTTCTGCCAAAATCCCCCTGTAGGGGGACAGCCCCGACCTAATGCCAGCCGAATACCAATCGTGCCAGATCCCAGCGAAGTCTGGTCGACCCCAGGCGCGCGGCCTGTCGAGGTGGGTGGAGTCCCTTCGGCGCTGCGACTCTTGTTTCTCTTCGCTCCCAGGCACTGCAGGTGTGGGCCTCGGTATTGATTTGAGCATCTGCGCTCGTCTGCGCCGTGTCCGTCCTGGGCCCAGTTTGCCTTGCCTTCGGGCTTATTTGTATTATAATCCTCTGGAAACTATGGGTATTCCGATAGATTCCTATGGGGGGCGTACGGATTCCTATCAGGATTCCTACGGATTCCTGTGGGGTGTCCTACGGATTCCTATGAGGATTCCTATGGGTTCCTATGGGAATTCCTATGGACTCCTATGGGGATTTCTATGGATCCGTCTGGGGCTTGTACGGGTTGATATGGGGATTCTTATCGGGATTCCTATGTATTCCAATGGATTCGTATGGGGATGCTTACGGATTCCTATGGGATCCTACGGACTTCGATGAGGATTCCTACGGATTCTTATGGGGATTCCCATGGGTTCTTATGGATTCCGATGGGTATTCCTATGGATTGCTTGTGGTTGGCTCTTGGCTTCGTGGGGCTTATTGGGCGTATTTGCAAGCTGGCTGGCTGGTTGGGTTGGTGGGCCGGTTGGCCGGCTGGCCAATTGGTTAGTTGGCCGAATGGTCCCGGGATGTCTGGGCTGCCGGTTGACTGCTTGGTTGGTTGGCTGGTTGGCCGGCTGGTCGGCTGGCCAGTTGGCTGGTCTGTTGGTTGGTTGATTATCTGGCCAGCTGGCTGACAGGTGGGCTGGCTGGCTTGCTGGTGGGTTGGCAGGTCGACTGGCCAGTTGACTGGGAGGAGGAGGCGGAGGAGGAGGAGGAGGAAGAGGAGGAGGAGGAGGAGGAGGAGGAGAATAAGGAGGAAAGGGTGGACGAGGAGGAGGAGGAGGAGGAGGAGGAGGAGGAGGAGGGTGAGGAGGAGGGGGATAGTGAGCCTCCTCCTACCTCCGACCGCTTCATACCTCGTCCTACCCAGGTAAGAGGAGGCATGAGGAGGTATGAAGAGGTAGGAAAACGTAGGAGGTGGGGGAGGCAGGACGAGGTACGACGAGGAAGAGGGAGGAGGATAAAGGAGAAGGTAGGATGATATAGGAGGAGGCAGGTGGAAGTACGAGGGGTAGGAGGACGTAAGAGGAAGTTCGAGGAGGTTGGAAAAGGTACGAGGAGGTGAGAGGAGGTAGGCACGCGTAGGAGGAGGCGGAGGAGAAAGGGGAGGAAGGAGACTGGAAGAGAGGAGATGTGAAGGAGTGTGAACTAAGAGGAGTAAGATGTGATGGTAGGAGGTAAGAGGCAGGACTAGTTAGGGGGAGTTAAGAGGAATCAGGACGAGGTAGGTCGAGGAGAGAGGATAGAGGAGGAGGTAGGTTGAGGTAGGAGGAGGTCGGAGGAAGCAGGAAGGTAGGAGAAGTAGGAGGTCGGCGGAGGCAGGAAGAGGTTAGAGGAGGCAGGAAGAGGTAGGACGAGGTAGAACGAGGAAGGAGGAGAGAGGTGGTGGTATGACGACGTAGGAGGCGGCGTGGCTGCTTTTGCTGCTGCTGCTGCTGCTTGTGATGCCGATATTGCTACAGGTGTTGTTGTTTTTGCTGCGCCGTTGTTGCCTCTGCCGCGGCTGCTGGCGTTGTCCCTGCTCTGGCTTTTGCTCCAGCTGCTGCCGTCGCTGCCGGAAGAAGAGGAGGAGGTCTTTTCCCAGACGGTGATTGCACTCAGGGGGTTTCCCTTTGTGCTGCCTCGGGAACTCGCTCTCGTGTTCGTGCCCTGCTGGCGGGCTCCTCGTGGGCGCTCGAGGGCGCCCCGTGCGCTGGGTGGATCTGCCAAACTCTCGCCACGTTTTTACGCCCCTGCCGCCTTGCGGGCGCTCGTGGGCGCCACACAGCTGACCCAACGTGGCGCATATCGCACGACTGAACCGCATATGTTGCATAACATTGTTTATACCACATCGCTCACACCGCAAATCTGCCAGTCGCACTAGGTTCTCTTTTCTAGAAAGGAGATAGGTTCTACCACCTTCCCCCCCCGGACTTCTCGCTTCACCGGGAACCGATGCAAAACACTTCTGATTCTGACCCAATATATACCCTACTTGTGAATTCATAGTATCCCAGCCAGGTCGGTATCGGTCCCCCCCGCCATCCTCTGCAACAGAAATACTATGCGCGCATTTTCGTTTATCAAGAACCATAAGTTTCAATAATCCGTTGCAGAAAATGTGACGAAGTGTACACGCGCGCGTCGTCGCGCGCGCATGCCATAATCCCTCAGAACCCTTTGGTTCCGGAAAGATGTCAAAATCAGTGTCCAATTAATTTGTTTAAAAACAGGCTTCGCAACACGAATGTTCAACAAAAGCGTCCGCGCGCGGTCTTGCACATTGTTAAGAAAGCTATGCGTTTTCAACATTTACATGGCATGCTACCAAGCGGGCTTCGCGCGCGCATGCCGAAATCGTTCGAACGCCCTTGCGCGCGCGCTGGGGTGGCACGATCCGTGCCAACTAATACCATGCGGGCCACTCTCGCGCGTCTGCCGCGCGCGCATTTCGAATTCCTTCCAAAACCTTCATCACCGACGCGAAAACGCCGTCATCGTCGTCAGCGTGATCAGCATCGGCGCCGTCACTGGCTGCCCCGTCGTCGCTGTCAGCATCGTCATCAGCATCGCTACTATCATCATCGTGTCCGCCGTTGTCGGCGTTGCCATGATACCGCGCCCGCCCAAGTCGCCGACTCGCCCTGAAGTGCCCGCTGGGATGTGCCGAGTGGTCAGCGCCACCGCGTTCGCGTCGGTCGCGCCAAACTAGCTGGCCGCTGCGCCCGCGAGCATGTGTGGGCTAGCGCGGTCGCAAAGATGCACCAGCCAACACCCAACACTCATCGCAATCCCTCCCGCGTGGTTTTTGCAAACCAAACTGCGGGTGGGTGGGTGTGATGATTGCGCGAGCAGTGGAATTGTCAGCTTCAAGTTCGGCAAGTGACTTCCACCACATAGATTCCACCTCCATGGTGCAACAACTCACTGTTTGGGCTCCACGAAGGTTGACGCATTCCTGATTTGCTTCCTGTTTTTGTTTTCACACAACCAAGACACCAATGTAATTCAAACCACCGATTCGCCCCCAAAAAGCAAAAAGTTGCTTGAAATACCAGCCGTGTTTGGCCGATCCGCGGGCGAGAAATTCATGGGCGCATGGGGGGGGGGTGGAGGAGCAGGGGCGATGATCGAGGGTAGTTGAGGAGTCAAGGCGGAGGGGAGAAGGGGGGAGTAGGATTGTAGGGTCGCAGAAAAGGAGATTCGACAGAGACGGGATAGGGCAGGGGTCACACACACAACGTTGTTGCCAAAACTTATCCCTCTCGTAGCTACCAGCCACCGCTCCCACCCCTGCCCCGAGGCAGGGGAAATCAGAGGAAGGGGAGGGGACGTGGGGGACGAGGGAGAACGGAAGAGGGAGGACGCTGCTCATGCCTTAGCGCTGGATCAGAGACGGAAGCGACGAGCGTCACTGAAGGGGGGGTGAATGCCCCCCCCCTCTCAGTGACACTTCAAGTTGACTTTGAGGTGTCGTTCACCCCCCCTTTTGGTACATCCCCAAGCCAAGCGCACGTGCCGAAGGCAATGCGAAAGACATTGCGTTTTGGTGCCCAGTGGGGGTGAGTGACACTCCAGGTCGACTTGGGGTGTCACTAAGGGGGGCACATTATGGTGCATTCATCCCTCCCTCAACGACGCATCTTCATGCGCTCCTCTATGCGTGCCAACTGCTCCAGAAGATCGCGTACAGCCAGCACCCATCACCAAGCCCACACCTTGATGGATGTTTCGTCCGCTGCATCCTGACCCGACCCCCAGCGCAACCGTTTCAGTGCCCCCCCCCCCCCCGAGACGACACTCAAGTTACTTGGGCGCGTCACTAGGGCGCAAAGACGGGAGCAGCGAAGGTCCGGCAACTCCGAAGGCCCCCCCCGTTACGACGTTCAAGTTAATTTGGTGCGTCACTAGGGCGCAAAGACAAGAGCAGCGAAGGTCTGGCAACTACGAAGGCCCCCCCTTTACGACACTCATCAAATGAACATGGCGCGTCACCAGGGCGCAAAGACAGGGGCAGAGAAGTTCTGGCAACTCCGAAGGCCCCAGTCCATTACGACATTCAAGTTGCTCAAGTTGACTTGGCGCGTCACTACTGCGCAAAGACGGGAGTAGCGAGGGTCCAGCAACTCCGAAAGGCCCCCCCTGTCACGACACTCAAGTTAACTCGGCGCGCCACTAGGGCGCAAAGACGGGAGCAGCGAAGGTCCGGCAACTGCGAAGGCCCTCCTCCCGTTACGACGTTTAGGTTAGCTTGGCGCGCCACTAGGGCGCAAAGACAAGAGCAGCGAAGGTCCGGCAACTCCGAAGGTCCCCCCCACGCATTACAACACTCAAGTCAACTTGGTGCGTCGCTAGGGCACTACGCGGGAGCAGCGAAGGTCCGGCAGTTCCGAAGGCCCCCCCCCCCGCTACGACGCTCGAGTTAACTTGGCGCGTCACTAGGACGCAAAGACAAAGACGGGAGCAGCGAAGGCCCGGCAACTCCGACGGCCTCCCATCCGCGACGATACTTAAGTGAACTTGGCGCGTCACTAGGGCGCAAAGACAGGAGCAGCGAAGGTCTGGGAACTCCGAAGAGCCCCCCCCGTTACAACACGCAGGCTGACTGGGTGCGTCACTAGGGCGCAAAGACGGGAGCAGCGAAGGTCTGGTTCCAATCCCCCCCCGCAAGTAAAAGCCCCTAAGAGCAAGCAGCGGAGCCATGCTTACGAGAGCAAGTTGCTGGCGAACGGAGTCACAGGAGCCGCGTGCAAAGCATGCCAAACAAACGATGGTATTTCAAGGCACCTTTTGGTAGGAAAAAGGTGGCTTGAAATAAAGTGCATGTTTGCTTCGCGTTTTAAGCGGCGTCCCTTAACCACATCTTGAATCAAATGCCGCCGCATTTTTCGCGTCCAATGAACATTGCTTGCGTGCTTTCGCTCGCGAGCAATGTGGAAGCAACGTCATTCAAAATGCAAGTGCGCGTTCGTGGCAGGTTCATTTCCCAGCGCGAATGGTTGGCGCTTGAACGGCATCCGCTTCTTACGAGCCCTGGACGCCGTCAGAATGATTTGATTGCAGTTAAAGAGGAAATGGGGTCTCTGGGCCCGCGACGCGTTCGAATGCGCGCTCAACCGGCAGGCCAAGTTGACTTGGACGTCATTCTTGATGGCGGCTGCTGGTGGGTTCGGACTCGCGATGTTTTCGGTTTGGTGACGCGCAAACTTGGTTGTCGTAGCATATCGTAGCGTGCACATGTTGCGTGCGCGCGCAGAACAAAGCCAGTCACGTGCCCCCCCTGGATTATTTCTCGGATAAATGCAATGTCAAATCATGACCCGAATCTTGCATAGCAGAGCATATCAGACCACGCGCCACATCTCCAGACATGCGTGGCAGAGGCCACGAATTTTGTTGAATGACCTCCGTTGCAATAACACCACGAACCATCGCATGCCTTACCGCACCGACATAAAACATCACAATGTGTGGCATAGCGCGGAACGGCAGAGCATGAGCATCCAGGAAAATTGATCCAGCACGCCCAAGAACATCAAAAAAACCAACAGCCCGGAAAGCCCGAATCATCTTGGGCACTCCCCAAGGAATTGGATCGAGTCGGGTTGGGGGGCGCAGCTGCTGCCGGGCATCGGGCGCACAAGATATGAGGGCTCCACGCAAGCACGTGCAAGTTGAGGGGGAAGATGAGGGGTCGGAGGAGAAGGAAGAGGATAAGGAAGGGCCCATAAGAATACATTGAGATCCATCGGAATCCCGCTCGGAATCCGAAAACATGGTTATCCCTATATGAGTCTATAGGAGTCCTTTAGGAGTCCGTAGGGCCCCCCATAAGAATCCATAGGAATCTTCATAGGAATTCGTACGGCCCACCGTAGGAATCCATTGGAATTCCCATAGTATCCAGAGAATATATCAACAACCCCGAAGGCGAGGCCAACTGGTCAAAAGACGGAAACATTGCAAACGAGCGCAACTACTTAAATTAATCTCAAGTTAGGGACGGGAATATGTGACGAACGTGCCGTTCTCACATATATCTGGACAGGGAGGGACGGGGCCACAGAAGTTCCACCGCGTTGTCTTCTGTTTCTGTTCGAGCTAACAGACGGCGCCGCGGACAGTCAAGCAAGCTGACAGGTCGCAGTCGCTGTGCAGCGGGCTCGGGGGGATTCAGAGTGGCTTGCGGTGTGCTGGTGGACTGCTTTCGGTGGAAAGATTTTCCCTTTCTCAACGCAGGGCAGGAGGGGGTGTGGGAGAGGGAAGGATGGGGAAGAGCAAGGGAGGAGCCGTGGGGTGGAGGGAGGTGTTCTGGTCGCCAGCGGACATCCCGCTGTTGGCTGGGTATGGCAGCGGGGCGCCTGACAAAACATTTCGAACCAACGGCTTGACCGTTTGCTCCTGCCGGCGCCAACAGCTTCGCTGGGGACTGTAATTTTTAATATACCTTTTAGTTCGGCCTGCCCTTTTCGAATCAACGGCTTGGTCGATTGGAGTTGGCCCCTCTGCTGGTATTGGCAGTGCTGCAGTAGGTAGCTTTTGAAGCGCTCGGAGCCACCAACGGAAAAGGTCCCCAGGAGACCCCTAATAGGCAAACAATAAGGCCCCCCTAGCGGCCCCCGAAGAGACTACAAGATACTTCGTGCAGGCCTCCAATCGAAGACACTCCCACTCCAGAAGGCATACGCACACTCTCCCCCTCACTCCTCCTCAGCTTCGTTCCTTTTCTCTTCCTCCTGCCTCCTCCCCCTCTCCCTCCCCTACTCCTCCCTCCTCTCCCTTGCTTACTCTTCCCTTCACCCTCCCGCCGTCCTCCTCTCCCACTCTCGTCCAGGGGGGGAAAAACATGACAGACTTAAGTGGGGGAAGGCAAAAACCATAAGATATAGGAACATATGGGGAATCCTGATATGTGTGTCTATTTATTTGTGTGTCCCAGGGCCCCTTCCCTCTTAAGTCGGGCGTGTCCCTCTACAGGAGGAAAATTCAAAAATAGTTAAATAGTCTCGAGACGTTTTTTCTATTACTTTGGATTATTTTTGAGCACTTGTTTTCATATGTTTTCAAATTGTCGCCCAACATCCGCCTGTAAGGTGACATGCCCGACCTAACCAGAGGCGCCGCCATCCGGCGTGGGGGTCCACGATGCCTCCCCAATTTGGGGGATATTGTAGGGGCTGTCTCGAGGAGGGTGGGGGGATCACACCGCCAGGACGACCCCCCTCTAAGCTCCTCGCGTCACCGCTCTGAGAGGTGGGGTCCAGGCCGCCGTGAAGCATCGACCCATCATATTATTTCTGGACTCCCGGATCCCAATCTACTTCTGGCGCGTGCCCACTTCAAGAATCGATATGCTGTTGCTGTGTGTTGTTCTTCTCTGAGAGGGCCTGAACCCAGTCTACTTTATCCGCTTTCCTACTTCAAGTTTTTACCTGCAGTCGGACCGAGGTATCAGATCGAGGTCGGTGCGGGAGGGTACCCTGATGTTCTTCGTGTGCGCTGGGTGCTCTGGTGAATCCTGGGGAGGGTACCCTGGGATGTTCTGTGTGCTTTGGCCGACGAAGGGTCTCATGCTCTTGAGGGACGTTCTTCGGTAGCATATCATGGGAGCCTTGTGTACTCTCGGAATTCTGTCCTTAGCGTCGATTAGCGTCGACTGCAGTCTGCGAGTCGATGAGATAGCGCCGATTTAGCGTCGGCTAGCGTCGATCAGCGTCGATTTAGTGTCGATTAGCGTCGATTTAGCGTCGACTTGCGTCGTTTCGCAAGAGCCGACAAAATGGTATGGGAGGCTGACATGAGTTGCCACCGAAATGTTCTTCTGGCCTGGGTCCGACCTTATTTTTTCGCAATCGGATGAGGGGGGGGAAGGAGGAGGAGGTGGAGGAAGAGGAGGAGGAGGAGGACCAGTGTAAACCCAAGAGTCATCAACGATGTTCGAAGAGACACTCCCTCCAAGCTCCCTCTTCATAGGCCCCTACAACGATTCGTTTCCATTGAGGGAGCTGCTTCGTTGGAAGACAACCGTTTGAAGACCCTGAAGCATGCCAAAACATTGTTCTCGGGATTCCAACGCCACGGATCAACCTGACAGTTGCGTTTTGACGATCCTGAATCGTGCCAGAACGCCATTATTGGGGCTTCAACACCGCGAATGAACGTAATTGTTGTGCCCTCATGGTCCTGAATCCGTCCAAGACACCAGTTCTGGTACTTTGATCATGGGAACCCGTGAAACTCTTGCAATTATTAAAAACGAATGTTGCACACATATCTACACATAATACATACAAACACACATACACATACATACATACATACATGCATGCATGCATACATACACACATACATACATACATGCATGCATGCATGCATACATGCATACATACATACATACATACACGTGCACACATACATACATACATGCATACATATATGCATACATACATATATACATACACATACATACATACATACATACATGCATACATACATACGTACACGTACACGTACACGTACACGTACACGTATACGTACACGTACACACCCATTTACACGCATACATACGTACATGCGTACATACGTACATACATGCACGCATGCATACATGCATGCACGTACATACATGTATACATGCATACGTGCATTCATACATGATTACATGCATACACGCATACACATATACACGCATACATACATACATACATGCATGCATGCATGCATGCATACATACATACATACATACATGCATCCGTCCATCCATCCATACATACATACACACCTACATACATCTATACATACATGCATGCATCCATACATACATACCTGCATACATATCTGCATGTATACATACATACATACATACATACATACATACAAACCCTGATGGAAGACTTCAGATGGTGGCCTCCTGGACCCAGGTGTTTGGAACGCACCGTCCACTTCCAGAGACCATCAAAGACCATGATGGATGGGATTGCAAACCGGACCGACTGGCAAGTTGTTCTTTTCGACATGACAGCTTGCTTGCTGGTGTCATGTGTGGCCGTGCATTACCGCCGCCGAATCACAGCAGGATCTCGTACACGGCGTTTCGAAATTCGACGTGGTTTCATGTCATGTGTGAATATGTGTGACACGAGGGCCGCTTGCTGCGAACCCATCTGTCTGACGGCCAAGAAAATTGAATTGTGGAGCGGACCACATGCGCAGCATTTCATTGGAAACGTGCGTTTTCATCGCCGCTGATCCTATGGACTTTCGCTGCAAGCAGTTGGCTGTCTTCTCCACGAGAAGCCTGGGGCGTTTGACTTCGCAGTCATGGCCTGGCGCTTCAGTTTGCAGATTTCATTGCAAATGTATTGTCCTGTTGATAGTGCTGGGCTGTTTGCTTAGGGTTCGTTTTCATTGTACGAGGAGCTGTACGGACGCGGTTTCTTAAGTGAGTGGGCGTCGGCATTGATATATAGCGTTCGAGCACCATGAAATACTGGCCGTCCAACGCAAGATGCCATAAGCAAAACATGATTTGCCGTTCAGGTTTCACGTGTCGTAGTTCACACTGCGTACTGCACAGGCTGTTGTACACTCCACGTGCTTCTTGTGGTGGTACATGGTGTCATCCCATGGTCAGCTGTACGCACATCTGCATCATTGCACCTAGTGTGTGCGGCAAGTTCTGCAGCCGTGCCGACGTAGCCCCTATGAATGGTGACCTGTCGAGGGCCGGCCTGCAGGCCATAACGTATGACAGCTCTCGCTCCAAAGCCCCAGAAGCTCAAAACACGTGAGGCGTTCTTCTGCATTGTCGAGGGTGGCCCAGAGATGCGTAACATGTGATGTCCTCTCCCCCAGATCCCAGAGGGCCGTAACATCTGGCATCAAGTTCCCTCAGTGGAGAGCAGGCCGTCAGAAGTGGCAGTTGTTTTTCATACCTCAGATGGCCGTAACACGTGACATTGCTTTCTGTTTCCCATGAGCTTGTTGAAGCGCGCTCCCCAGGGGCCCGTTCAGATCCTAGGAAGCCTCCTCGTAAGCTTTGGGCTACACTGGGGTGCACTCTGGCTCTGGCTGCCTGGCAGGGCACTCGGGGAGTTTAGGATGATACTGAGGCCGTCCAGCGAGCTTGGTGAGGCCGCCCTCGGCCGTCGCTAGGCTGCCTTGGAGCCGTCGTGGAGTTTCCTGGCGCCGTCTTGAGGCCATCTTGACACCGCTGGGAAGGCGCTTTGGGGGGGGGTACACTGGCGGCCACTGGCGCGTCCCAAAAATTAACCTCAAACATGGCGAACACGCCCCTGCGATGTCGGCGCGCCCTTCAATGTCGATACGACGCCCCTCCAATGTTGGGGCCGGGACAAAGGTGGTCTGACCGGGAACGACTCGCGGAAGTTCGATGATGACCGGCAGTGGAGGGGCGGCGCATACAAGTACTTCGCAGTCACCGCTACTCTGTCCAGTATCTCCCCACAAACAGTTACGTTGCATTTTCGGGGTGCCTCGCGGGCTCGATGCGGACTCGGCGCGGATTCGGCGTGGACTTGACGCGGATTCGACACGGATTCGACGCGGATCCGATGAGTCCGACATAGATTCGACACGGATTCGACGCGGATAGGGCCGCGACAGGACAGACGGTCCCACGAGGATGCAACCTAAAAACAGTTCAGCCACGTAAGACACGTTTGAGGTCAATTTTGACGAGGGTTGTAGACGGCGAGGCTTCTTGGAGACCGGCCCCCTGTGCGCCCCTTGAGATCTGTTCGGAGGCTGCCTGGCACTCGTGCGATCTCGCGCAGCACGGGGGCGCACCCAGAGCCGGGGGAGGAGGAGGAGGAGGAGGAGGAGGAGGAGGAGGAGGAGGAGGGAGGAGGAGGAGGAGGAGGAGGCGGAGGAGGAGGAGGAAGAGGAGGATGAGGAGGCGAGGAGGAGGAGGCGAGGAGGAGGAGGAGGCGGACGAGGAGGAGGAGGAGGAGGAGGAGGAGGAGGAGGAGAGGAGGAGGAGGAGGAGGAGGAGGAGAGGAGGGGAGGAGGAGGAGGAGAGGAGGAGGAGGAGGTCGAAGGAGGACGAGGAGGACGAGGAGGAGGAGGAGGACGACGACGAGGAGGAGGAGGAGGAGGAGGCGGAGGAGGAGGAGGAGGAGGCGGACGACGAGGAGGAGGAGAGGAAAGGGAGGAGGAGGAGGAGGAGGAGGACGAGGAGGAGGAGGAGGACGAGGAGGACGAGGAGGAGGAGGAGGACGACGACGAGGAGGAGGAGGAGGAGGAGGAGGAGCTAGGCGAGGGAGGAGCAGAGAGCGGAAGCGGAGGCGGCGGCAGGAGGCCCAGCGTGCGTTGTGCCTGCTGCCGTGTGCCATGCGTGGTTGCCTCGCTCGCCCGCGCGCAGCCTGGCCAGGATGCAGCCGTACGTGTTCCTCGGCGAGCCGTGGGCTGTCGGACACTGCGGGTGACGAAAGTGCCGCGCCAGCTTTCAAGCAGTGGTGAAGCTCAGAAGAGGAAAAGGTACTCATACCGCTTTTCCTCGCCCGTTTTCCTCTTTTTCGGCCTCCTGGGAGGCCCTCGTCGCCACCGCTGCATTCGTCTCGAAATCCTGGTCTGAACGCACCCCGGGAGAGGTCCAGGCAGTAGCGGTATCGGTACCTTTTGGTGTCCCCAGAAGCGTCTTGGTTTGCCTATAGGCCCACCAAAAACAATGGTCCAAGAACCTTCTGTGGTCTGCACGAGATGTTCTTAGATGATGTTTGGCTGAGACTGTCTTGTTTTACCACGTCGGGCTTATGTTCTAAGAGCATTGTCTTTGTCATTCGAACATTTTGGGGGTTCTAAGAACATGTCGTGGTAGGCCGACAGGAATACCGGGACGGTCGGTCCCTGCTCAAAGCACAGGTGTGGAAGCGCAGCGCGGGCCCTGAGCAGCGCCACGAGGGCTGGAGATCTGGAGATCCAAGTACGTGCGAGCAGAGGGGAGTTGCACAGGCCGACGCCCGCGGAGCGCGGAAGGCAGATGCTCCGTACGCGCGTCTGAGCCACGCGGCCTGCTGCGGGGATCCTTGGCAAGACCGCGGGACGATCTGTGGGTTGTGAGGGTGACGAAGGGCGCGGGGGTCGACTGACCCAGCCGACATAGGACCAAGGAGGAGGTCCCGTGGAGGCCTCTGGAGGACCGGGGAGGCCTCCAACGACCCGATTAGCGTCGAAGACATCGGGAAACCATCGATCTTTGAACCTCGAGGATCGACGAGCAGGAGGAGGAGGAGGAGGAGGAGGAGGAGGAAGAATCGTGGTGGGGGGGGCCCCCAGAGCTCGGTCAGCGACGACGTCCGCCCCACGACTTGCTTCGGCTGCCGGCCTGTCCCTCCTGCCTGACCGCCGGCGCGGTGACTGCTCTGCGCGCGGTGGGCCTTCTTCGCGTCGGCAAAACGCGAGGCCCTCCGCAACCAGAGCGGGCGGTTCAATGTCCTGCGCTCTTTGCCTCTCCTGAACCACGGCTGTTTTCGAACATCCACATGCTCACGCTGTTCGAGTATGTGGTGAGGATGGAGTTCGGGTGCTTTCTGATCGACCAGTCTTTTGTGCTCGCCTGAGCCGCGCTGACGCGCCCTAGCGTATGGTTCACCTTTCCTTTCCCCTGCTGCAGCCGAGCCCCATTACGAGGAGGAAGAGCTTCCCAGCGTTGCCCCCGCATCCTCAGCCTCTCGGCCCATCCTGACCCTCAGCCACGGGCCATGGGCATCCATGGGCTGCCAACTTCGGCCTCAGCGCGGACGTCCAGGGGCCCTGCGCCTTTCCTGCGCACCCCGGTGATCCGCTGGTAATCCGGACCCCTTGTCGTCGCCAGGCGCTTGCGCGCACCCCCAGGACGGGCGCGTCGCGTGCGTCGGGCCGCTGCCAATATGAAGGCCGCGCGCGTTCGCGCGGCCCGTGTTTCGAGGGGGTTCGGCGCGCAGGGCGACTGCGGCGTGCTGCACAGGTGTTTGGAAGCCCCTCACGGTCACGAGGGCTCCGGCCAAGCCTCATGCCGCTGTTGCGTTGGTTTCGTCTGTTCCACCTTACCCAGCGCATGCCACGGCGCCAACTCCAGTGGCAGCTAGCTCAATCTCGGGGTTGCAAGGTCTATTTTAATTCAGAAGCACGAAGTTGTCTCGTCTCTTGACGATTGCCAGGCTGCGTCGCAAAAACTCGACCGATTGCACATGCGACAGCTGCGAACTCGAAGGTTGAGAAGGTTGTGTTGACGGGCGCTGCAGTTTGCCCCGCTTATTGCAGCCGAAATGCAATCGCACGGTGGCTGGTGTCCCGCCACATAGTTGCAGTGGTTGCGGGCATGGATTCGCGTATCCCCACCAGCACACCCAACAAAAGATTTCAGACGAGATGTTTTGAGAAGGGCTGTGGACGAGACCGTGAAATCGAGAGGGCACTTTGGCAGCAGATCCCAGACCCATTTCTGGGCGGAGTGTAGCTTTAGGACTGCGGAGCGTTTTTTGTTTTAATCTTCGCGAGATCGTGGCCCAGGGGGAGCAGATCTTCTCATTTGACGCTGAGAGCGTGCATCCGCTCTCACTCAGGAGAAGTGCTGGCCCTGGGAGCGCGGATTCCTTACAGATGTCGAGAGCTCGTGGCCCTGGGAGCGCGAACCCAGCGCAATTCACGAGCGACAGCGGCTCTGGGAACGCGGGCTTAAGTAACTATGGGATCGTGGTTACGGGAGCGCGGACTTATTGTAGTTTGCAAGTGATCGTGGCCCGGGGAGCGCAGACCCATATGCATTCGCAAGCGGTCGTGGCCTGCGGAGCCCAGACCAAGTGCGATTTACCAGGGCTCGGGGCCCTGGGAGCGCGGACCCTTTACAATTTGCAAGGGTTCATGGCTTTGGGAGCGCGGATTCCTTTGATTCTCGAGGGGTCCTGGCCTTGGGAACGCGAGCCCGGAGTAATTTACAAGGGATCTTGGCCATGGGAGTGCGGATCCTTTGTACTATCGGGTGTAGCCAAGACCCCAGGTAAGGGGACCCGGTCAGTAGTAAGGTCCCGGAGCCCTTAAACTGGCCAGAAACATTGAACCGGGTCCGCCGTAGCTGGTGTTTTTTTCGGGTGACGGCAATTCTGGTTAGTGGAACGGGGCGGGGGGGGGGCGTCCCCCAGTACACGTCACTAAATCCAGGGAGGAAACCACCCAGACCAGACAATTGGCGTTTACTAAATGGCTCTGGGCGTTTACTCAACAACCTTGCCCTGTTTGATTCCTTCCCTGGGTGCGTTTACTAGACAGCTTCGCTTGCTGGGGTGATTATTATGGGGGTGGATTTTTTGCCCTCTACTAAACCATGTCCCACTAAACCCAGTTCTGCCAACGCCCGAATTATTAGTGGGGATCCGAGGCGGGGCAGAAAGTCTGAGATCCCGCCCAGGCCATGCCAAGGGGCGCCGTTTTGGGGCGGTGGCGGAGACTTGCAGTGGGGCACAGTACACATCTAAATTTAAGTCGGGGCGCTGAAGACAGAACCCTTTGCGTTGGGGAGGGGCTCGGTGTTCCTTAATTGTTCCGCACCTTGCCTAAGATTTTCCTTAAGTGTTCGATGGGCACTCGAAGTTTAATGTATGACAAAAGGGGCCTCGTTCCTTATTTTGGGTTCCTTAGGTCAACGCCTCGACTGTATTCGTTGTCCAACCCGTTGCATTGAAACCGATGGAAGGTGATCCTCACACGGCCTGAAGGCCCCACAGCTGGCGGAGATGATCGAGCAACAAAAAATGGGGACCCATGCCACTGAACACCCTGTTTGCCTCCAGGGTGCCCTGGGTTTCTTGGGTTTCAAGTTTCTTTTCCGAGGAAATCGTGACGTTCTCACATCAAAAATCCATGGACGTCCTGGGGTCTCAGGGTTGGGTTTCTTGTGGAAGGTTTCTTGTGGACTGGCCTGCACTGTAAACATTAACTTTGGCGGTCCACGCGTATGTCTCGGATCGGCGCTGGCCCACCCTGGCGGTGCCACCAGCGCTGCCCCTGGCGCGCTCCGCGCGTCAGGGAGGGGGCTTAGAGCAGATCGAAGATATCCGCACGGAGCTCCGAACATTCATGTTATATTTTTTCTTATGATAATGTTCTCTGGACTTCAGCGTGGTCACATCGTCGATCAGAATTTCCGTCCCCTCAGTGTCGTTCCGTCGGCCAGGATTGCGGGGCGAGGCAGCGCAGAAGGAGATCAGGAAGAGGTTCCAGCAGGTGGACAAGAATCGCGACGATAGCCTCTCGCTTGGACGGGGACTTTGGGCAGCGCATGTATTACTCAGGAGGAACGTGGGCACAGACACACGACACACATGATCGTCGATGCCCAGACAAATATTTCAAAATATGGGAAGTGGAGGAGAATACGGAAATCCAGAAATCATGGTGAATCCAGGAGTTTGTGCATATTTATTTGTGTCTCCCATGTCCAGGCACATAGCCAGGCCACCCAAACGAGGCCAGAGCAGATGGTGTCGGAGGATTGCGCCGCATTGCCGATGCGTCGGGTGGTGCGGCGCGCTCTGGAACCCGGTTTTCTCCATCGACGTCGCCGATGCATCGGCGAGGCGCCGCGATCCTCCGGCCCCATCTCTTCCAGCCTCGGTCGGGGGGTATCCCATGTGGTCGTTCGTTTTGGAAGGGCTCCAAGGGGAACCGGGGGCGCTCAGGTGGAGCACAGTGGTGACTCAGATGCCAATCTGGCGCTATAGACTGTGAATCGCTCGAAACACACTGCGGAACCCTTGTGATTTGAATTGCCACAAGGTAAGCATGCCACAACACAGATTGCAAGACGATGCCCCAAAGGAATACCACGCATATGTGAGGCAACACGTGAAGCTAGGCATGCATTCGTTTGCGAAACATAACGCCGAACACAAAGAAAATGAATATGCGCACGATGTAGCGATATTCAATCGATAACGCGATGTATACGTAAGATCCAGATCACGACATGGAGCGATGTGCCGCATGGAGCCAGTGAGTGTGCAGGGTGCGAAAAGACGCACAACTGGATGTGTAGCAAAATGTAGCATATGCGCAGCAGGCGCAAGTCATCCCCACATGTCAATATTTTCATAAGCTGTGTATTGATAGATTTTGCCAGGTGGCCGTTCATTTGACACCACATGAGTGAATTGCACACGGCATGCGACATGTTCTTTGTTTTTGACTATTGGTTTCGTTCGAGGTTACCTTGACCGCTTCCTTGGAGTTCGTGAAGCAACCTGGCGGCATATTGGAGCCTTCTGGCGGTGGTTTAGCTATCTTGGGTTGATTGTGGGGCATCTTGCATCTGTCATGGGCCGGTTCTGGGCCGTCTTGGTCCCGTCTAGAGAAGTACAGGAGCCATACCAGATAACGGGCATTATCATGGTGGCTGCCTGATCTGGTCATGACCTTCTGTAGCAATATTCCAGCGTGAGCAGAATCAGTCGCCGCCTGTAATGAGAATGAGTTGCTTGTTCCAAGAATGCCCTCGCACCCGTGCCTGTCCAGCCAATCCTCAGTCAATTCCGCGATGCCCTCGTATACGTCAGAGAAGCCTTGGAGTCTTGCATCCTCACCCTTTATCCATATAATGTGTGGCGACCCTGCTGCGGCAGTACTGCGGCTTCCAAGAGGGGGGAGGAAAGGGAGGAACCAAAGGACGACGACCATGAGCACCACCACCATGACGACGATTGTGTGAGCTCTGCCGCCACCTTCCTGGGGCCGCCTTGTGCACGGATGCACGGAGAGGAAACCAGGGCTGCAGGGAAAAGTGGGCGGGCGTCGACCACTCCTCAGGACTGGTGGGAGCTCGCATCGTGCAGGGGTGGGCCAGTTTTCCACCACCACCACCATATGTAGGACTGGGGAGAAGGAAGGATGAGGAGGTCCTCCTCCTCCTCCTCATCATCATCATCCTCCTCCTCCCTCTCCTACCTATGGTAGTGAGGGTGGAACGTGGGCCTATCATATAGGAGTGCGATTGTGGGTCACGGGCTCGGAGGGCCTGTTCGTTCCTTCTTCCTGTTTTTCACCTTCGGTCCAGCGGCCCGCCTGTGGCGCCCCCCCAATTCAAGAAGGGAGGGAAGGGGGAGACGCGAGGAATGGGGACCGGCTTGTAAACTATAGAAAAGGAGGGTGTATATATATATATATATACAAATGTATATTTATATACACTAGATTGCACTGGCGCTTCCCGCCATGCATCTTTGTCCTTCAAGTTTGGCGCGCAAGCGTAAGCACGGGAGGGTATAAGTTAACATTTGGCGATCACTTCTTGTGGAGGGTCGTACCGTTCAGGACGCGTGGCGACCCCATGCGGGTTCACCCCGTGCCGCTCCGTCAACGGTGTTCACCTTGTGCTGGTCCTCCTCAACGGCCTGGGTGAGCAAGCTCGCTGGCGCCAGCGCACGCTCTGAGCATCGTCGAGAGAGGAGGAGGAGCAGGAAGAGGAGGAGAAAGGAGGAGGAGGAGGAGGAGCAGGAGGAGGAGGAGAAGGAGGAGGAGGAGGAGGAGCAGGAGGAGGATGAGGAGGAGGAGGAGGAAAAGGAGGAGGGGAAGAGGAGGAGAGGAGGAAGAGAGGAGGAGGAGGAAGAGAGGAGGCGAGGAGGAGGAAGAGGAGCAGGATGAGGATGAGGAGGAGGAGGAGGAGGAGGAGGGAGCTATGGCGGCCAGGGCCTCCCCGGGCTGTGCGGGGCAGACGAGCTCCTCGTCGTTTACCGCGTGTTGTACGCCCGTTGGCGGATGCCCTGGCAGACCCCCGTGACGAAGGCTGAGGCGTCGAAGGCCCACTTGCTGCCTCTCTTTTCTCCCCCTCCCTCTTCTCGCCCTCTGCCTGTGCCTCTCCTCCTCCTCCTCCCCCTCCTACTCCTCTCCCCCCCTCCTCCTCTCCTCCTCCTCCTCCTCCTCCTCCTCCTCGTCATCATCATCATCATCATCATCATCATCATCATCATCATCATCATCATCATCATCATCATCATCATCATCATCATCATCATCCCCCTCCTCCTCTTCTTCCTCGTCCTCCTCTTCCCCCTCCTCCTCTTCCTTCTCCTCCTCCGCCTCCTCCTCCTCCTCGTCTGCCTCCTCCTCCTCCTCCTCAGCTGCCGCTTCAGACGTGCGGCGCGCGCGCGGGCGGCCCGCTCTCAGTGCAGGACCGTCCGAATCAGGAGCGAGGATCTTGCTCTTTATTATCCCCCCCGCAGGGCGCACGTTGCATGCATGTTTGTGCTCTTGTTCTGTGCTCTCATGCGTGTTTGCACGTACAACCTATTATCGGCTATGTACGAGAGGCATGGGGACATATCGAATGAACTGAGTTCGTGGGATGTGGTTTGGTAGCAGGCACGCGTCAGACCGCCCAGCCGGATCATTGGGCACAGCAACATGCGCATGCGCGGCATTGGGCAATACATATCGGCAAAAAGAAGAGTTAAGTAGTGTCGTCTGCCTGTGGTGTGATTATAATGGTGCACATTCGTAATCCGAGCAGAGCACTACACGCAGTCTTTATATTGCTTGTCCAACTTCGGGGAAGAGTAGGAGGCATGCGTATACAGACGCAAAAAGTAGACGTTATAGCATGTTGTCTTAACTTGGCGCCCATGAGCGACGGCAAGCGCAACATTATGGTCGACCGTGTCTTCATATGGATTGAAAACCAATTGGGTACGATGGGGGGTTAGATGTGCTATCATTGTAGGCGGGGATGTGAACATTGGATTAGGGCTGCACAGAAACAATAACCGTACCATGCAGCGCACGCGCAGCGTATCGTTAGGTGGTAAGAATCTGAATTGTGACAATGATGAAGGGCGAGCTTACAGATAATTATGTTTGTTTCTTAACGGACTGCCACTCTTCAAGGATTTAGAGCTTGACGCTCCGAAGATGTTACATCATATTCTCGAACACGTTAAACAGTGCCGAAACTACGCCATCATATATGTTGCGCTCCTATAGCTTCGCGGCGGAAGAGCCGAACCATAAGATGGGGATCGCTGGCAAAAGGATGCCGTATGCGCGTTGTGCTGCGAGCGTGGCATGGCATGGCGGGATTCATCGTAGAGCTCTGCTTATCACGCGACCTCGTCCTGCGCCCGGAGGCCTAGCGCATAGGTTACGAGAGAACGCAGCACGAGCATTGCTGGCAACGAGGTGGAGATGCGAACAGGCAGGGCGGTCTTTAGTCATGGGCAATTTCGCTTGCACCAACGCCTTTGCGTCGACCGATCGCAGCGTACTTCGCGAGCAAATTCATTGCGCTACCGATGAACATGATTTGCCATGTGCGCGCGGTGCGACGGAGCACGCATATCTGTCCATTGAGGCCTCTGACGAGTGATTGGATTTGACAAGCAACGTGGGGGCCCAAACGGACATGGGCTGCGCCCTCGCCCCGAGAGATTACAGCGACAGCTACCATCCGGTCGCGGAGTGGTGGCCCGAGGGAGAGGGGGCAGATGAAGGACAGCACGTCAATGGTACGAAACACCCGATTCATGATCAGCACTACGAGGGGGGCACTGACGCATTCATGGGCGACATTACGAAGATTGCGACGCTGCCCATAGGGGCGCAGAAGACAGAAGTTGTCGACCGGGCCCTGAACGCAGGAGGCTGGCGCCTCTATCCCGATTGGACTGACCGCCTTCTTGTGTTGCGCGGTGGCCGCGGCTGCCAGTGCACGCGAGCTCTACGGAAACAGGCGAGTGGACTCAGGGGGGGGGCGCTACGAGAGATGAGTGCTAGGGCCACGCATGCTGTCGGGCCACAGCGCTAGGGCGACGCATGGCGCGCGCTGAAGATGCGCTGCGACGCAGCAAGAGCAGCACGGTGGCAGCGCAGCACGCTTCGGTCGTCGATGACTCCGATGGTCATCATGCGCAGCATGTTCAAAGCCTTCATCGCAGGAGCAGCATTGCGCGGGCTAACATGTTCCATCGGTAAGAATGCACAGAAGCGATCGACAGCGCAGCATGCAAGCTACCATGGCACTTACCGAGAGGCAGGAACTGCTGGGCGGACGAGCAGGGGGGGAAGAGGGCGACGTCGATGGATGAATTTTTCAGGGAATGGAGGATCGATGGGGAGTGCCGATGAGCTAAGGGTGAGAAGTTTGAAGTGGCACCAGCGCCGGGCCCACAATTCCCGAGTGACCATGAAGCCGACCTTGCAGCAGTCTTCGGCGCGCCCCAGGGCGACCTGAGCGAGGGAGTGGCGCGCCTCTGGGGCATGAACATTAGGCAAGTGCAAGCTGCGCCGTTGGGGAGAGAGCATCTCGATGTCATGCGGCGCCCTGTTAATCTCGACCCCGAATTTCAAGACTGGCGCAATAAACGATCTTGCGACATGACTGTGTTCGCAGCCGGCTGCGATGAGCATGGGATTCGGATCAAGACGGGCCCGGCGGCTCTAAATTGCGTCGCTAGAGAGTGGAAGCACGGCGGACCACGGCCCGAACCGCTACGAGGAGGAGGAGGGGGATAACCCAACTGTTCTCGATAGACGATTCTGGTGAGATTTTAAGGTGGCGGTTTCGAGGGCGTCGAGGTAGGTTGCGGACGCAGGTTTCGATCAGCCGCAGCGTTTGTGGCGCATCGTCGCACGAAGCATCGGGTAGAGCCACTCATCCCTGAGCAAGTAGCAACAAACCAATGTCTTTGGTGCAGGTCGAACTGCTCCAGTGAGAGGGCAGCAATCGACCTTGCAGCGCGAGCGGCAGAGGGGGCGGGGATCTGCTGCATCAGCCATTCGAAGTGGCGACGCCGGTTCATCGAACCGAGCGAGAACGAGCTAATTTGCAGCGTTTGCCAGTGCCAACCTGATAGCTTCGAGGCTTTCCAGTCCCGCGTCGCCCATCGCCACCAAGGGCCGCGCGCAGTTCGCCATGCTCGAGATGACGCAGCGGGCGGCGCAGAAGGAGAGGGGGGCGACCGAGAGAGAGGGCGGCGAGGGGGCCAGGGGGGGCGGCGGGAGCCAGGAAGGCAAGGGGGGAGGAGCGGTACGCGGACAGAAGCAGACGAGGGCAGACAACTCAGCCGCCGCGCCCGAACAGCACCAAGCTTTGGTTGCATCGCAGAAGATCAGCAGCAGAGCAGCGCGACATGGCCAGCATTCCGACGGAGGTTTGGCTTCTCACCGCCATTGGCCAGGTGTCGAAGGAGGGGTTCGCATCGGGCCAAGCGTTTCACAAGGGAGTGAAAGAGCTGGGCAAGGGGCGCAAGATGGGCCCTCCGCACGCGCCATCGCGGCAGGGATGGCCAAAACAATCCACGACGCCCATGGGGGCGAGGGGGAAGAGGGCGAGGCAGAAAAGGTGCTGAAGGAGTGGATGGAAGCAGGGGGCCCCGAAGAGTTCGGGATTGCATGCGTTGACGAGGTTTTGTTTTCAAGATGTTCCGATTGAAGGAACGCTACCGCCTAGATGGAGCGCCAGAGCAGGAGCGCATGGTAAAATCGCAGATCTCGCTCAACATGAACCTGGACTTGAGGGCGGCCCTCCACTTGTCCACGGGCCCCCCAGTGCAGATACCCGCGGTGGACATGAGGAGCGTCCGACAGCGTTCATCCAGGGCTTCATCAAAGCGGGGGGGGGTCAAGCCGAAGGGGGCGGGGCCCAGGGCCGAGCTGGAGCTAGCAGCGGGGCGCCAGCTGAGGAATTTCCAGAAAGAGAGAGAGAGAGAGAGAGAGAGAGAGAGAGAGAGAGAGATGATGCCGGCACAGAACCTCGCCCGAGACCCTCCTAAATTTGCTAACTTGTATGCGATGAGGGACAACGGGGTGGAGAGAGTGCAGCAGCTTGTCCGAGCAGTGGAACTCGTTCGGCACCACATGTCGCCATCATTACAATCGCATTACATGTCTGGACAAGAAGCTTTCGATGCCCGATGGCGTCGTATAAGTGGATGTCGAGAGGGAGCCCCCTCAGTTCATGCTCCTGATAGCCGTTTCCATCGAGTTGCAGCGTCGAAGGCTACCTACCGTGCCAGGCTGGCACCTGAGACTGAGATGGCCTCAGCTAGGACTGCAAAGATGGATTCAGCTACGCAGCCTCGGGCGATGCGACGTCGGCCCCGATGATCCCGATCCGCTCGAAGGCTGCGCCGTCACGCGGGAGGGCCACCACGCCTACAATGTGAAGATAGAGAGGGTCCGGCAGTGTCATGGATCGACGGGTGCGGTTCTTCGCCAGCATCATTCGAGCATGATCGGTGAGCACAGTCGCGTGGCCAGTCAGCTCGACTTTGTCAAGTTACAGCGCAAGCAGCTGAACGTTCTGCTGCACGTCGATGATACGCTCGAGGTAGTCCGAAGTACCACTATCCGCAACCTAGACAGCCATATTAATTCCATGACTGACCAGTGCGTTATGCTGTGTGAGATGATTCGTGTCCTCGACGAGGCCCCCATGAGTCTCATGAGTGTGACTGGGTTCGATTGGGACGTGTCGCAGCCGAGTGGGGAGCAGGAGCAGTGATGGCAGGGTTAGGAAGCGGTCGGGCATTCGTCGCGTGGTTTGTGGCCGCGGGGGGTAGCGACCCAAAACGCTTCGACGGCTGGTGGTTTAGAGCTGTGCCCCTCCCCTTCCGAGCTGTTCCACAGTCAGGCGCGCCGCGCGTCCCTGTATTGTTGTGCTAGTCCTCCCCTTCCCGACCAGAGTCAAAGACGGCCCAGGCCCCTGCCGAAGCGGCTTCGGTCGCAGCGAGAGGCTGCGCCGAACGCCGCAGGTTGCGGGGGGAGAGAAGTGTAAGTGTTCCTATCTTTGTAGGCTTCATCCTCCTCTTCCTCCGCCGCCTCCTCCTCTTCCTTTTTCCTTTTCCTCCTCCTCCTCCTCCTCCTCCTCCTCCTCTTCCTCCTCCTCTTCCTCTTCCTCCTCCCCCTCCCCCCCCCTCCTTCCTCCTCCTCCTCCTCCTTCTCCTCCTCCTCCTCCTCCTCCTCATCATCATCATCATCATCATCCTCATCCTCATCCTCAGCCTCAGCCTCATCCTCATCCTCATCCTCATCCTCCTCCCCCCTCCTCTTCCCCTCCTCCTCCTCCTCCTCCTCCTGCTCCTGCTCCTCCTCCTCATCATCCTCCTCGTGCTCCTCCTCCTGCTATTCCTCCTCCCCCCCCCCCCCCCCCCCTCCTTCCTCCTCCTCCTCCTCCTTCTCCTCCTCCTCCTCCTGCTCCTCCTCCTCCTCCTCCTTCCTCCCCCTCCCCCTCCCCCTCCCGCTCCTCCTTTTCCCCTTCCCCCCCCCCATCCTCTGGCCAAGGCGGCGCGCTCCCTCACTGATGGACGTTCGTCTCGTCGCGCTCTGGGGGCCCTGCGGGCCTCGCCTCGTCAGGGCCCTGCGGCTTCCCCCATCAGGTGGTGGACCGGGTCTCCCAAGAGGATTCCAAGCTTCCGTAATGATGCATCCGACTTTCTACCATGTAGCAAACCATGGGAGCCTGGCATACCCCTGCAATTCACTCTTTATCGCCGACTGGCGTCGAGTAGCGTCTGGGAGACGACGAGATAGCGCTCATGTAGCGTCGAGTAGCGTCGATTTAGGGTCGACGAGCGTCGATTCGCAAGAGCCGACATCATGGTATGGAAGGCCCCCATGAATTGCCACCGCATTTCGATACGGCTGTTGTTTTCCATTCTGGATGTTTCATCCAAGAGTTCAGGTTTGACATCCAGCATGGAGGTTTCCTCTGCGCCCTTTCTGGTGCCCACACCTCCCGAGCCGTTGGCTTTCTGCACGGCGACGCGAGTGCATAGCCGCAGGCCCCGCTGCCAGGAGGCAGGAGGCATGCCTCGTGCAGACGGACCGCATCCTGAGGACGAGTTACGTTCTGAGGGTGCCCTGGCATTTTTGCCTCTCGGCCTGTTCTAGCCCTTAGCCATGGGCTTCCAACTTCGGATTCGACATGGGCGTCCTTGGGCCCTGCATGCTTGCCCCGCACTCCTCCGATTCAGTCGCACAGCTGGTAGAGTGCGATGGAATGTCTGTGCCGTCGGCAGTGGTAGCGGCTTTCCCACACGTCAACTCGAACCTGCCCAATTCGGAGACTGCACCTGGAAAGGCGCTCTCGTCGCCAGTTCGAATGAAAATATTGTATTCTGATAAGACGTCATACTCGTCAACACGAACCCGCCCAACTACAGTGGAACTCCATGCCAAGAACAACCATGCTTGCCTCCAGGATGCCCCAGGTTTCTTGCGTTTCGGTGGTGTTGCTATGGAAACCGTGACGCTCCCACACCAAAAAACAGTGGACGTCCTGGGGTCTGAGGGTTGGGCTTCTTGTGGAAGGTCTCCTGTGGTCGAGCGCCTACTGTTCCTGGATAGCTCGTTGAGAGCTAAGAGAGTTTCAGATTCGAAGCCGGCATCGGAGGGCAGCCCCGGAGCTCGTTCCGCCTTCCGGCAGAACACTTCGGCGGGGCTGGTTTGAAGCTGCAGCGTGTGCCAGCAGGCCTTCTCTCAGCGTTTCCCAGTAGGTTTGCCCGGCAGCTCTCCAGAAGCTCCTTCGAGGAGCCTTCGAGGAGGCTAACTCCCCATGGTGATTGAGTTCTTTCGAGAGGCCTCTTGACGGCCTTCTGGCGCTCCGCGGTCCGAGCTTGGGATTCCACGAGTGGGAGGACGCACTCCTGGCGGGACGCCCCGCCGTTGCCCTCGCAGTCGACCCGGGAGTCCCATGGGCAGAGTGCAGGGGGGGAAGCGGCGGGGGGCACGGCGGAGAGGCCACGGGCGACACCCGGGCAGGAGGAGAGAAGCTGGTCGGCGGCGCCTCGCGGCCGGGCGAGTGGTCCCAGCGCAGTCTCCTCCTCCTGCTCCTCCTCCTCCTCCTCCTCCTCCTCCTCCTCCTCCTCCTCCTCCTCCTCCTCCTCCTCTCTCTCTCCTCCTCCTCCTCCTCCTCCTCCTCCTCCTCCTCCTCCTCCTCCTCCTCCTCCTCCTCCTCGTCTTCCCTCGTGCTCCTCCTTTCCAGGGCCGATTCCGATCCGATCGGCCCGATTCGATATCGAGTCGGGCCGGCCCGATGTCATTCGATTCCGATGTTCTAGATGTTTGACGTAACCCCACCAGCCCATCGAGAAACGATGCCCAGACAAGTTGCCTTGATCAGGGATGTGGAGGAGCATGCAGTTATGAGAAAGGGTTGGGTAAGACGTCATACCCCAAGAGGGGGAGGATAGAGGAGGAATCGGAGGAGCAGGAGGAGGAGGAGGAGGAGGAGGAGGAGGAGGAGGAGGGAGAGGGGTAGGAGTAGGAGGTAGGAAGTAGGAGGAAGGAGGATAATTAGGCGGATGAGGAAGAGGAGGAGGAGGAGGAGGGCGAGCAGAAAGGCCAGAGGCCTCTTGGATGTCTCTCGGAGTCTCTTCGCATTTCTTCCGAGAGCTTCTTGGAGTCCGCTTGGGGTGTCTTGGGGATCTTGGCAGTCCCTGGGGCCTCTTGGGGCGTCTTGGATGCCTCTGGAAAGCCTCTTGGGGCCTCTTGGGGGTCTCTTGGGAGCCCCTTGGGGGCCTCTTGGGGGGCCTCTTGGGGGGCCTCTTGGGGGCCTCCTGGGGTCGCCTGGGCACCTCTCGGCGCCGTCTTGGAGCATCCTTGGGAGCCTCGGGGGCCATCCCAGAGGAGATCGATCCAACGAGTGGCCGTAGTACAGTAGTAGGGGAACGAATAATGACATAAACATAAAAACTCGGAGGTCAGCGCGGATTTCTCGGATCCGCGCTGGACCCCACTGGCGGCGCCTCCGGCGCCGCCCCTGGCGCGCTCCGCGCGCCAGGTTCCTTAGGGGAACGAAGAATGACGGGAAAATAAAAAACCCGGAGCGCGGAGGCGTGCCTGGCACGCTTCGGCCCCAGGGGTGCCCAGAGCACCTGGAGCGCCTGGCACGCGTGGCGCACCTTGCCCCATCGCGCACATGGGGTTTGTATTGGTTCCCAGTAGCTGCCCATCCATAGACGACCGCTGAACATGCTGAGGCCCGGGTGCTACTTATGCACTGGGAGGGTGGGTGGGAGTGAGCGAGACAGCTTGCGGGCGGGGAGGGTGTTTTGACCCCTCCCCCTCCCCCTCCCCCCCCTTGGGTCTGGACGGGTCCTTTCGCGAGGTTTGGAGTGTTCAAGAGGGCCTCGGAGGGGAAGCCACAATCGCTCATTTTATTTGAATTTTAGCCACATGTTGTCCTCCTGGGGGGTGGGGTTAATCAGAACCTCACCCTTCTTGTGTCGGTCACCTCCTAGATGGCCCCAAGATGGCCTCCGAGGCTCCCAAGAGTATCCCGAGAGGGCCCCCAAATGCGTCCAGGAGGCTCCAAGAGGCCCCCGAGATGTCCCCAAGGTGCCCCCAAGATGCTCTCACGAGGCTCCCGAGAGACCCCCAAGAGGCTACCAAGGCGCCCCAAGAGGCCTCGGCGAGACGGTAAACACTATTGTATTAGTAGGGTGTTGGCCACATTTTGCACATTTTGGCGTCCTGGGGGGGGATACTAATTGAGGAGCCCCCCCTCCTTTGATCGATCGCCTCCAAGATGGCCCCCGAAGCTCCCAAGGCTGCCCCAAGGGGGCCCAAAGAGGTGCCCAGGAGGCCCCAAGAGACCCCCGAGAGGCCCCCAGGATGCCCCTACTGGGGCCCCCGGATCGCCGAACGGGGTGCGATAGTAGCGTCGTGCGCGCCTGTTTTTGGGCCCCCTGAACACCCGCCGCGCACCAAAAGGTCACTCTCACCCAGCGTCGCTCTTGCGTGCAGCCCAGCGGAGAGTACGCGAACGGTCCCCCGTCGCGGACCGCAGCGCCCCCGTCTGCGCCGGGGGGCGGCGGCCCCCAGTGCGGCACACGGCGCCCTGGTTTTTCGGTGGCTCGGGGGACAGTTTAGGAGCCTGGGGGAGTTATTTGGAATGGTGGTTTCCATCAGCTGCGCCTCGTCGAGGGCGTTCCGGGGGTGCCAGAGTCGTCCCGAACGTCCGCTGGAGGCTTGAGTTATGGCCCGACCCCTCCCCTCTCCGTGGCAAGACCGCAGGCGAGAGAGGAGAAGCAGAAGTGGATGGCGGAGGACGCCCTGCTCTTCCACGACGACAACCGAGACGGCGGCATATGCTACGAGGCCTTCCCGGGACCGGTCTGACGGCACTTTCTGAAAACCATTCGCGCCTCCTCCTCCTCCTTTTGCTCCTCCTCCTCCTCCTCCTCCTGGATCCTGGAGGTTTGGGAATCGAGGTTCTTAAATTATTTTGATTCATTGAGCCTTCAGATCATTTCATGAGTATCTGGGTACTTCTGGGGACTTGTGCAGACCTCTGGAGACCACCCTCCTCCGAATCTGAACTTGCCGCCCTCTTGGCATGTCAATTGGCATGTTGATGCGTGCAGCGAACTCTGTGATCCCCGCCTGCATCCAGTACATGTTATGGTGCCTTTGTCTTTTCTATAGTCTGCCACCAATGTCGAAGTGCTCGTATGTGGCATATGTTTATGCTGTTCGTGAGGGATGCGCATCAACACACTGGCTCTCTAAGCATGCGTCGCGCTGGTCCGTTCAGGATGTATTAAGTAACGCCTGCGCACGCAGCCAGGCAGGCCCCCACATTGCATTGTGGAATTCCCTTCGTGGATGCAGTCATTGAGTACCCATCGGTTTCCGAATTGCGATTTGGCAGTGCTGCCCACGGGGGATTGAGTTTCACAGAAGGGAGGAGTTCGAGCAGACGATCTTGAAGTTCGATGCCGTGAGACAACGAGCAAAAGACATAAAGGACTTGCAGAGGAAGCCTCAGGAGTTGTTCAAGCGAGAGAAATATTGGATTAGGCGTCGCGTTGTCTGCTCTGGTCTGCTCGTTTTGGTGCGCATGTTCGCTTTACGGTACTTCTGGCACCTGTTACGCTGTTCACGCACTGTCTTGTTGCCTATATCATATATGACCATATATCTTCATCGTAGGGATTGTGCGCAGTCCATCTTCCATGCGTTTCGTGAGCTCAGGTGTTTGTTTGGACGGTCGAGCTCTTGACACATGTTGCCAGAGTGCCGATCTCGGAGAAGCCAGGCAGCACATGTGCACAGACAGCGATTGCGAGACGCTCAAGCAGTTGGACAAGGACTACGCTCCGATCGAGCAGCGACTGGCGGGGGGGGGTCCTGCGCTCGCTGCTGGCGGGTGTAGTGTAAGCGAAGTGCTCACAAAGATGATTCGATGGGGTGGGACCACGAGGAGGAGGAGGAGCAGGAGGAGGAGGAGGCCATGGCAATGGCAGTGGTGCCCAGGCAGATGAATGTGCGCCTAGCCGCTCCGCGGCACTGGGCGCGCAAGGCGCCCTCGGGCCCGGGGGGCCGTGCCCAGCCTGGCCGGCTCCGCGAGCCCGCCTGCGCTGCCGAGAGCCAGCTCCACCGCCGCACCGGGCACGCCCCCAAGCCGGGGAGACGGGCAGCTCCCCAGAGGGCCAGCACCGGGATCTCTGAACCCCACGCTGATGGGGGTCGAGCGGGCGGCAACGGGGGGGTGACCCAAATGGGGGGCGAAGAAAAGGGCCCAAACGGGGCCCTCTGGGAGCCCTGAAGGGCTCCTTTAGGGCAATTTTCTTCACCCCCCCAATAGGTCACCCCCCATTAGCACCCGCCCGGTGATGGGGGCCTACTCGGAGGGGTCGGCTCTGGCCCCCGAAGAATTCGGTAGCAAGTCATGGGGGCCTGGTACACCGTCTTATAAAGTTCTTAGCCGTGTAGCGTACGGCGGGACGCCAAGCTTCCAAAGAACAAGTTGGTCGGAGTTGCATCTGGTCTGAGTGCTCTGGTTGGTCTGGCTGGTCTGGCTGGTCTGGTTTGAGCCTGGTGCTGAGGCTTTAGCTTAGGATTCAGGCGAGAGTGGTTCAGGGGAGGTCCGGGGAGGCAGCAACAACCACTACCCCTTCCGAAAAGCGGATCTTGTTGCATTGCAGTTGTTTTTGCATTGCAGTTGTTTTTGCATTGCAGTATTTGTTTGCATTACATTTTTGTTTGCATCTGGTCTGGCTGGTCTGGGTGGTCTGGTTTGAGCTTGGTGCTGAGGCTTTAGCTTAGGATTCAGGCGAGAGTGGTTTAGGGGAGGTCCGGGGAGGCAGCGACAACCACTACCACCGAAAAGCATTTTTTTTTTTTTGCGTTGCAGTTTTTTGTTGCACTGCAGTTTTTTTTGCATGGCATTTTTTGTTGCATCTGGTCTGGCTGGTCTGGTTGGTCTGGTTTGAGCTTGGTGCTAATGCTTTAGCTTAGGATTCAGGCGAGAGTGGTTTAGGGGAGGTCCAGGAGGGCAGCGACAACCACTACCACCGAAAAGCATTTTTTTGTTGCATTGCAGTTTTTTGTTGCACTGCAGTTTTTTTTGCATTGCAGTTTTTGTTTGCATCTGGTCTGGCTGGTCTGGTTGGTCTGGTTTGAGCCTGGTGCTAAGGCTTTAGCTTAGGATTCAGGCGAGAGTGGTTTAGGGGAAGTCCGGGGAGGCAGCGACAACCACTACCACCGAGAAGCATTTTTTTTGCATTGCAGTTTTTTTGCGTTGCAGTTTTTTTGCACTGAAGTTTTTTTTGCATTGCAGTTTTTTTTGCATCTGGTCTGGCTGGTCTGGTTGGTCTGGTTTGAGCCTGGCGCTGAGGCTTTAGCTTAGGATTCAGGCGAGAGTGGTTTAGGGGAGGTCCGGGGAGGCAGCAACAACCACTACCCCTTCCGAAAAGCAGATCTTGTTGCATTGCACTTATTTTTGCATTGCAGTTTTGTTTGCATTTCATCTTTTTTCCATCTGGTCTGGCTGGTCTGGGTGGTCTGGTTTGAGCTTGGTGCTAAGGATTTAGCTTAGGATTCAGGCGAGAGTGGTTTAGGGGAGGTCCGGGGAGGCAGCGACAACCACTACCACCGAGAAGCATTTTTGTTGTTGCATTGCAGTTTTATTTGCACTGCAGTTTTTGTTTGCATTGCAGTTTTTTGTTGCATCTGGTCTGGCTGGTCTGGTTGGTCTGGTTTGAGCTTGGTGCTAAGGATTTAGTTTAGGATTCAGGCGAGAGTGGTTTAGGGGAGGTCCGGGGAGGCAGCGACAACCACTACCACCGAAAAGCATTTTTTTTTGCATTGCAGTTTTTTTGCACTGCAGTTTTTGTTTGCATTGCAGTTTTTTTTGCATCTGGTCTGGCTGGTCTGGTTGGTCTGGTTTGAGCCTGGTGCTGAGGCTTTAGCTTAGGATTCAGGCGAGAGTGGTTTAGGGGAAGTCCGGGGAGGCAGCGACAACCACTACCACCGAAAAGCATTTTTTGTTGCATTTCATTTTTGTTGCACTGCAGTTTTTTTGCATTGCATTTGTTTTGCATCTGGTCTGGCTGGTCTGGTTGGTCTGGTTTGAGCCTGGTGCTGAGGCTTTAGCTTAGGATTCAGGCGAGAGTGGTTTAGGGGAGGTCCGGGGAGGCAGCAACAACCACTAACCTTTCCGAACAGCAGATTTTGTTGCATTGCAGTTTTTTTGCACTGCAGTTTTTATTTGCATTGCAGTTTTTATTTGCATTGCATTTTTTTGCATCTGGTCTGGCTGGTCTGGGTGGTCTGGTTTGAGCTTGGTGCTGAGGCTTTAGCTTAGGATTCAGGCGAGAGTGGTTTAGGGGAGGTCCGGGGAGGCAGCAACAACCACTACCCCTTCCGAAAAGCAGATCTTGTTGCATTGCAGTTTTGCATTGCAGTTTTTTTTGCATTGCAGTTTTGGTTTGCATTACATTTTTTTTGCATCTGGTCTGGCTGGTCTGGGTGGTCTGGTTTGAGCTTGGTGCTGAGGCTTTAGCTTAGGATTCAGGCGAGAGTGGTTTAGGGGAGGTCCGGGGAGGCAGCGACAACCACTACCACCGAAAAGCAGTTTTTTTTGCATTGCAGTTTTTTTTTCATCTGGTCTGGCTGGTCTGGGTGGTCTGGTTGAGCCTGGTGCTGAGGCTTTAGCTTAGGATTCAGGCGAGAGTGGTTTAGGGGAGGTCCGGGGAGGCAGCAACAACCACTACCCCTTCCGAAAAGCAGATGTTGTGCATTGCAGTTTTTTTTGCATTGCAGTTTTTTTTTTTGCGTTGCAGTTTTTATTTGCATTGCATTTTTTTTGCATCTGGTCTGGCTGGTCTGGGTGGTCTGGTTTGAGCTTGGTGCTGAGGCTTTAGCTTAGGATTCAGGCGAGAGTGGTTTAGTGAAAGTCCGGGGAGGCAGCGACAACCACCACTGAAAAGCAGTTTTTTTCGCATTTGGTTTGAGCCTGGTGCTGAGGCTTTAGCTTAGGATTCCGGCGAGAGTGGTTTAGGGGAGGTCCGGGGAGGCAGCAACAACCACTACCCCTTCCGAAAAGCAGATTTTGTTGCATTGCAGTTTTTTTTTGCATTGCAGTTTTTTTGCATTGCAGTTTTTTTTTGCATCTGGTCTGGCTGGTCTGGTTGGTCTGGTTTGAGCTTGGTGCTGAGGCTTTAGCTTAGGATTCAGGCGAGAGTGGTTTAGGGGAGGTCCAGGGAGGCAACCACTACCACCACCACCGAAAAGCAGCAGTTTTCTTTTGCATTGCAATTTTTTTTGCATCTGGTCTGGCTGGTCTGGTTGGTCTGGTTTGAGCCTCGTCTTTCAGCGTTAGCTTAGGATTCGGGCGAGAGTGGTTTAGGGGAGGTTGCAGCACGAACGTCTGGGACCACGACGACACGAAAACTGTTCTTGTTTGCATTGCAATTGTTTCTGCATTGCAGTTTTTGTTTACATCTTTTCTGGCTGGTCTGGTTGGTCTGATTTGAGCTTCGTCTTGCAGCTTTAGCTTAGGCTTCGGGCGAGAGTGGTTTAGGGGAGGTTGCAGCACGAACGTCTGGGACCACGACGACACGAAAACTGTTTTTTTGCATTGCAGTTGTTTCTGCATTGCAGTTTTTTTTGCATCT
>CAUYUJ010002588.1:0-2500 GCA_963575745.1 Prorocentrum cordatum | reverse complement strand
GCAGATGCGCACCTGCCGCCTGGCCTGGGAGCGGGCCCCTGAGGAGTGGCACAGGACCAGGAGCCGGCACCGTAGACGACTGAGGGGCCGCTGGCCTTCCAGCACATCCTCTGGAACTGCGAGGGCCAGGGCTCGGGACAGGTCGGGCATGCCCCAGCGACTGGGGGGACAGCGCGCGCCCTGGTGGTGACAGGCGGCCTCGGAGCAACGCAGTACTCCTGCTCGCCAGGGCGTTGCGGATTGCTACCTTGTACTGCTGCAGGGTGCCCGTCCCGTGGGCGGCGCGGAACGCTGGCCAATCTGGGAGGGACCATGCGTCAAGGAGAGCAAGGGACGCCCGAGCCCACGTCGGGCCTGGAACAGAATGGGCCCGCACAAAGATGCCGTGGTAGAGGTCCCCCTCCGGTAGGAGCCACAGGCCTGCACGACGCGAGGCGACGTCCTGCACCGCCCGAGCCGAGCCCGAGAGTGACCAGCCCAATCTAGACGCTTCGCGTATCCCCACCAGCCCGTCCAGAAACGACGCCCAGGCGAGTAGAGGGTCGTCCTGAGGGGCTTTTCGGCGTCTTGGGTGCCTCGGGGGGGCCTCTGTGGGCCGTTCGGGATCCTCTTTGGGCCTCCTGGGGGCCTCTTGGGGCCTCTTGGGGCCATCTTGGGGCCTCTGGGAGCACCTTGGGTGCCTCTGGGGGGTCTCTAAGGGCCTCTTGGGGGTCTCTTGGGGGCCTCCTGGGAGCCTCTTGGGGGGCTTCTTGGGGTCATCTTGGGGCCATCCTGCGGCCTCTTGGGGCATCCTGGGGGCCTCTTGCGGCCATCGTGGAGGAAATCGATCAAAGAATTAGAGTCCCCCCCCCAGGAGCCACGATCCTCGTGAGGGGTGTCGAATTTTAGCCTTCCCAGGGGTCGATCTTGGGCGCTCCAGCGCGCCGCGGAGCCCCCTGTCCAGGTCAGTGGGGAGGGGGTAAGAGGAGGGGTAAACCCCTCCCCGAAGGGGAAGAAGGAGGGGTGGAAGAGGAAACGCTCTAAACCTCCGACGCCCAGAGGGCTGGTGGGACTCAGAGTTCGCCCGCGCCCCGCACCGCCAGGGGGGGGGAGCCGAGAAAACCGCGCGCCCAGCTCTCGTAGGCAGAATCCACCCGGTCCAGGACCCCAGCCGCCGTGGCCCAGAGCCACCGCCCGAAGCGCAGGGTACCTTCTACCTGCAGCTCAAAGACCTGCACGGCGGCGGCAAGGGGGAGGACCCCTGCAGCAACATGCCCAGCGAGGGCTGCGCATTGCGCGGAAGCCACGCCGAGCTTGGCGTCCAGGACGCGGCCAAGCTGCAGGTCCCCTGGCCAGTCCAGCCCGAGTCAGACGTGGCTCGCGGCACAGCCAACGGGGCACCCCGCGGTGCCTCGCAGCGGAAGGGACAACGGCTGTGAACGGCTCCCCGCCTCCCTGGCCTGCGGCCCACCATGCACCACCGCGGCGTGTTTGGTGGCTTTCGTGTGGGGAGAGGCCTTCCAGGCGTGTGCCCAGTCCGCGCACACCCGGAGGGAGTGTTGGGCAGCGCCACGGGTCGAGCCAAGCAGGACCGGGTCGTCGGCGTGGAGAATGGCGGCAAGGCGGCGGGGGGCGGCCAGGTCCAGGGCTGCCAGAGCCGACGCCTCTAGACGGGCGTCCGCCGAAAGGTCTGCCGAGGAGGGAAAGGAGTCTCCCTGGCGCAAGGCGCTGAGGAGGGCTGCTGTGACTTCGGCGTCTGAAGTGCCCGTGCCCACCCATGCATGTCTCGACCAGCACCCCGGAATGCGGACTCCAAGGCCCGCGCCGCATCCCCCCTGGTGCAAGGCCTCGGCCAGGGAGTCCATGTACACGGGGAAGGCGAGCGGCCCCAGGGAGCCCCCTTCCGCAATGCCCTCCGTGATGGGGACCGTCTCTACGCCGTTGAAGTTCACATGCACGGTGTCCGAGGCGAGCATGCTGTCAAGGAGAGAGAGAGAGCCTGCCTGGCCCGACCCTGGCTTCCTGGTGCAGCCTTAGCAGCAGCCCCCCCCTCCAGGTCCGGGGGAAGGCCTTCTGCAGGTCCCCGAAGACCACCCACAAGGGCCGATCGCTGCCTGCCGCTTCCGCCGCTACCTCGTGGAGTGCGAGGTGGGCGTCTCCCACGTCGCGGACGTAGCCGCTTTGGCCAGGGAGGAGAGAGGCGCGGACCGAGTCGCGCAGCCTGCAGTGCACAACGGACTCCTGGAGCAGGCCGAGCTGGGACTTGACCATGATGAGGCGGAAGGACTTACCGACATCGGCAGGACCCGACTTGTGCAGCGGAACGGCGCAGCTCCCTCGCCACGCCGCTGGCCGCACTGCAAGGCATCCTGGCCCGGTCAGACGCAGCACAACCCACACTGCCTCGTCCAGAGCCGGATCCCCCAGTTGGAAAGCCCGGCGAGGAACCAGGTCTGGCGTGGTGGCGCTCGTGTGCCCCATGGAGCCGAGCGTCGCGAGAACTTCTGAAGCTACAACTGGC
>CAUYUJ010002587.1:81503-88010 GCA_963575745.1 Prorocentrum cordatum | reverse complement strand
GAGGAGGAGGAGGAGTAGGAGGATGAGGAGGAGGAGGAGGAGGAGGAGGAGGAGGAGGAGGAGGAGGAACAGGAAGGCGAGGAAGAGGAAAAACGCGACGAGCAGACACAACCATGAAGGAGGAGAGAGGAAGCGGCAAAGGCAACAGCAGGCAAGCGCGCACGTCGGGGGCGGGCGGGGGGCGGAAGGAGCGGGGGCCGTCGCCGGCGAACGCGGTTCGTCGTGTGTCGTCGTGGCGCTGGGGGTCGTCGTGGGTCGTCGGGGGTGGTCGTGGGTCAGGGATCGTCAGGGGGCGGGATGGGCGGAGGGCCGTCGTGTCACTGGGGGCCGTCGTGGGTCGTCGGGGGAGGGGCGGAGGGTCGTCGTGGGTCCGGGGTCGTCAGGGGAAGGGGGGCGCGGAGGGCCCACCGGTGCCGACGACGACTCAGATGGCGTCAGCCGCGGCCGCCGCCGTGGCTGCTGCGAGGCGCGCAGCAGGCACCCCCGCCGCCGGCTGCAGCCGTCGCAGCACCGCCCGCGCGCTCTCCCGTTGAAGGGAGACTGAAAGTCGCTGGGCGTGCCGGTCTGCCACCGCGGCTGCTTCCTCCATCGCGAAAGCTCTCCTGGCCTCGCGCCCCCACCCGCCACCGTGGGCATCTACCACCATGGGTATGAGGGTGAAGCCCTGCGCCGCGCACTGGCGCTCGGTCTCCAGGTGTTGTCGCTTGAACTCCTCGTGCCTCTCCGTGGCCGCGCTGGGGGACGCGGTAGACGCGGCGAGGAGGTCGGCCCGCATGCCAGACGTGGCCGCGAAATCCCAAGCTGCTGGCACCCCGTTGCGCCACCTGGGCAGGTAGACGTCCGTGGGGCGCCTGTCGCCTGCGTCCACGTCTGGGCTGTCCTGCTCGCCGCCTGGCGGCCCCTCGTTGGCGGCGCGCGGCGGGAGGCCTGGGCGCTCCAGCTCCGCCCGGGCGAAGCCTGCTGCTTGCGCGTCGAAGAACCCCTGGTTCCTGAGCGCGTTGTGGCGCTTCGTCCTGTCGCCGTGGCAGTAGCAAGCAATGGCGTGGTCTAGCCAGACGTCCATCACCTCTCCGCAAGCGGGGCAGAAGTCCTCTTGGTCCAGGAACTGCACGCGGAGTCGCCGCTGGACAGCCACCTGGCAAAAGGGCGTGCGGGAAGCGGGTGCCCGCGGCTTCGCAGGGCGGCGCCTGGAGGAAAGCGCCGGCGCCAGGTGCTTGGAGCAAGCTCAGGTGCGCCCGCGCGGCTATCGAGGCGCCGGTCTGGAGGCTTGCGAGCGCCGCGTCGTCAACGGCGTCGCTGAGTCTCTTCTGGTTGCCGTGCTGCTCCGGGTCGAAAACCATGCTGTCCGCGTCCTAGACGAGGGCGTTCTGGGCCTGCACAGCGTTCGCGAGCGCGCCCCCGTCGTGCCCTGCGTCGTCGGTGTAGCCCGGGTAGAGCTGTCTGCAGAGGGCGGAGCAGGCGGCCCCGGAGGCCACGTAGGCTGCGGCCGCGTGCTGCTCGCCCGAGCGCAAGCCGAGGCCCCCCTTTGGCAACTTGAGCTGCGCCTGTCGCCACGACGCGTCGTTGAGCGAGCAGCCGGCCACCTGCTCGAGGCAAGCCCTTACTCCGTCGTCCGGCGTCTGCAGGGCCGCCGTGTGCGCCGTGGGCGGCACCACCCGCGCGCTGTAGTCCAGTTTGCAAAACGACGCACGCTGGCGCAGGAGGTGCAGGGCGACTTGCGCGTCCTCTAATGCCCCCAGCGCGTCCAAGAGTTCCTGCGCCGCAGAGACCCGTTTCTTCGTGTGGTGGCAGCAGAAATCGTCGTCGCCGACTGGCGCCCCGAGAAGCTCGAAGCTCCGGTCCGTGCGGAGGCGGAACCCATGCGGGAAGGCGTTGAGGTCTACTGTAGAGTCGGCGCCGCCTGTCGGGACAACCTCACACTTCCCCTCCCCGGTGCTGAGCTCGAGCCCCATCGCGGCGAGGGCGGTGACCAGCTCGTGGAGGAGGTGCGCCACGGCGCGCCAGTCGCCCGCCAGGGTCCCGTCGTCCAGGAAGAACACCTTGAGGTCGACCTGGCCCGGGGGCGCGGGCCTGGCAGGGTCGGGGGCGGTGCGGAGGACCTGTTCGACGCAACGCTGGAGAGCGAGTGCGAAGAGCAAAGGTCCGAGAGGGTCACCTTGCTGAACACCGCACTCCGAGCGGATCCTGTGCTTGCCGAGGCGCAGGAAAGACGGACGCGAGTAGCACCAGTCGGCCCAGGGCGCCAAACTGGGGAACTCCTCGTGGAGGGCCTGGAGCAGAGCCTGTCTGTTCAAGGTGTTGAACGCGTTGGAGAGGTCTAGCTTGACGAAAACCTTCTCGCGGTGCCCCAGGTCGCGCGCCCACCACTGGCGGGCGGCGTGCACGACTGCCTCGGCCCCTCCGGGCACCGCGACGCCCCGCGACGCCCCTGGGGGGTGAGATCGCAGTGGAACGGAAAGCCCCCCCCCCAACCGGGAACTCGGCTTCGGGTTCGTGTTCGTGTCGTGCGTGCGAGCGAGGCGAAGTTGCGCGGGCGCGCGAGAGGACTGACCCCGCCGTCGCGAGGGCGATTCGGATGCAGTGGACCGCCCCTCCGCCCCCGGTGGGCGGGCGGTGGCCCGGGGTGTCCCGCCGTGGTGTCCCGTTGGTGTCCCGTCGGTGTTCCATCGGCGGTGGGAGGGCGGTGGCCAGGGGTGTCCCGCTTTGGCATCGACAGCGGAATCGATCGTGAGATCGATAATGGGGTCGCCAGACTGGGATGGATAGTGAGATCAAGCATGAGATCGACAGTGAGGTAGATTGTGACAGTGGTTGTGAGATCGATCGTGAGATCGATAGATCGATAGTGAAAACGACAGCGAGATCCATAGTGAGATGTATAGTGAGACCGATCGAGTGTGATCGATCCTGTGAGGTCGACCGTGGGATCGATCTAGTGAGACCGAAAGCGGCGACGATAATGACATTACATCGCAGCGCATCATCATCATGATCATGATCATGATCATGATCATGATCATCATGATGATCATGATCATGATCATGTCATGACATGATCATGATCATGATCATGATCATGATCATGATCATCATCATCATCATCATCATCATCATCATCATCATCATCATCATCATCATCATCATCATGCGTCGTCGCTAACTCGAGGGCGCATCACCGGCATCGTCATCATCACACCCACCGCATTTGCCAGCAGTGGGTTCTTCCCCCCCCACCCCCCAGCATCCTGTTCACCCGAAGGGTGGTCGTATGGGTATCGGTGTCTTTTCGGCCTTCTGCTGACACGGGCCAATGCAAGCCTGGGTCAGTCAAGCCTTGCAGGATCCTGCAGGATCCTGGGTCAGTCAAGCCTTGCAGGATCCTGCAAGATCCCGCAGGGCCCTGCGCGCTGGCCCCAGGGTCAGCCGGCGCAGCCCTGGCTCTGCAGGATCCTGTCAGATCCAGCGCTCTGGCGGACCCTCGTCTGCAACCGACCTCCGTCTCTCGAGGCTCCCGCTCGCTTCCTCCTCTGTCGGGAGCGGCCAAGAGGGGGGGGTCCAAGAGGGGGGGGTGCAAATCATGACCGGCGGCATGTGCGCGGCCCAGCGGGGGGGCCAGGGACGTAATAAAACAAGAAGAGGCGCCATGAAATCTGGGGAGATATCATGGCCCGCGCCATGATATCACCCCCCCTAGTCACCACCCCCTCTTTTCCGCCCCCGACTCTGAGGTCCGCCACTCGTTGCCTCCGCCAGGCATGGGCCGCACGAGCCGCGCGGCACAGAACGCGCCGACGACCACGGGGAAGCGCGGCAGGGCGAAGAGCGGCGGGCTCCGCGCGTCCTCCCGCCGCGGCGCCGGCGCCTCGGGGTCCACGCCCACGCGGGCGGGCCGCATGCCCTCGGCCGGCGAGAGGCCGAAAAGGGTCCCCATTGGAGTGGGGAAAATCACACCGGGATCGGCACTGCATCGCCGCTGCCAACAGACGTAACTCGGCGGCGGGCGAGGGGGGGAAAGGAGAAGGAGAAGGCCTTCTCAGAAGGCTCGGAAGTCCCCCAGCCTTCTGAGAAGTTTGCTAAGCCTTACCCGAAGACACAAAAAACTTCTCAGAAGGTCCGAGGGCTTCTGAGAAGTCCCGCCGCCTTCTGAGAAGGCCTTCTCCTTCTCACTTCCCCCCCTCGCCCGCCGCCGAGTATCGACGATGTGCGCCCGATGGCGAGAACGCGCGTTCCTGGGCGGCAGGGCGGGGAGCGCAAGGCGCGATCGGCGAGGAGTGTGTGGTCGGGGTCGACGTCTCCAGGTCAGGTCAGGCCTGTATGACCCACGGGGTGGGGGGGGGGGGCATTCAGGGCACAGGCGGGGGGAATACGGCTAACCGAACTGAACACACAACCAATGCGCCAGGCGAAATATTGGCCACTTATGGCCAGTGGACTCCCTCGAACGAACAAGGGTGAAAGTACTAAAACGAACTCTCTTATTTCATGGCCCCAAGGGATCTCGAAACAAGCCTGAAACTGCCCCACGTCGCTAGTGCAGGGACCAAAAAGGCGAGGTACAGTGGGAACGGGAACGGGTCAAGCAATCATGGACTCATCCACCTCCCGAGGTCTCTGAAACTCCCGGGAGGCCAGAGAAGGCCCTCGGAGGTCCTTAGAAGTCCCAGGGCTCCCCAGGAAGTCTCTGGAGACCTCCCCCACATACAAAACTAAACATGCATAAACATCTGGACCCTCCATGTCTTGTCCTCGTCCTCCTACCCTTCCACCCCGTCCTCCTCCTCTCACTCCTCCTCCTAACCGGTCCCAGGCCCTGTCGTGGCTAGTATGATGGATTCGCCCCCACCGCGCTTCAACTTGACCTCCTCCTCCTCTCCTCCTCCTCCTCCTCCTCCTCCTCTTCCTCCTCCTTTTCCTTATAAATAACTCATGCCTATCGCGTCAGGACGTTTCGCCTGAGACTTCCTCACTCATGACCCTGAAGCTTCAAACATGGCAACAATTTCACAGATGGAGGGTGGGTGGTTTTCAATACGTGGCTCTCGCTTTAGCGCCGCGCACACTCGCCAAACAAGTTACAAGAGCTTCACGGATTGAGGGCGGGTGGTTTTCAACATGTGGCTCTCGCCTTAGCGCCGCGCACATTAGCCGTATAATTTTGCCAAGAGTTGGCGGATTGAGGGCGGCTCCTTTTCTAAATTTGGCTCTCGCGATAGCGCCGCGCACATTCCTCTCAAACATGTGCAAGAGCTTCACATATTCCCATGGTTAACATACCAGAAGTTGTGTTTTGGAACAACTCTGGATTGCCAGGGCGCAGCAGTTACGCGGATTGGCGGTGTGGAAGTCTCAGGCATGGCGTTCTGGCACGATTCAGGACCGTCCAGGCGCAAAAGTCAGGTTCATTCGTGGCGTTGTAGTCCCGAGAATGCTGTTGTGGCGCGCTGCAGGATCTTCCAGCGGTCTCCCAACAGGGCACCTCCTTCAGTGGACATGGATCCTGGAAAGGGGCCTATGAAGAGGGAGCTTGGGGGAGGGTATATTCCTACTCCGTTGATGAATCTTGGGTCTGCACCGGTCCTCCTCCTCCTCCTCCTCCTCCTCCTCCTCCTCCTCCTCCTCCTCCTCCTCCTCCTCCTCCTCCCCCTGACGCTGACGCTGGCGGCCGTGCTGTTACGATGTGGCCGAGGCAGGCGCACCAGGGCCCCCCATCTACAACCTCCTTCGCACCACGAGGCCCCCAACATCCACCAACTGGATTGGGCGCGCACCACGGCCCCAAATTTGCCATCTCGGGTCCCAAATCTACCAAGCCGGGCGCGCACCGAGGCCCCCAATCTACAAAACTTGGGAGGGCACCGAGGCCCCAGATCTACGAACTCGGGAGCGCACCGAGGCCCCAAATCTACGAGCTTGGGTGCTCATCGGGGCCATGAATCTACAAACCGAATGCCCAAATGTATTCACCGAGGCCCCAAATCTACTGACTCGGGCGCGCACCGAGGCCCTAAATTTACAAATTTGGGCGTTCACCAGGACCATGCATCTACTAAGCGAGGCACCAAACGTACTAACCGAGGCCCCGAATCTACTGACTCGGGCTCGTATCGAGGTCCCAATTCTACGAACTTGGGCGCGGACCGGTCAGTAGATTCTGGGCCACAGCGTGCGCCCGAGGTAGTGGACCTGGGGCCTCGGTTCATACATTTTGGGCCTCGGTTCGTAGATTTGGGGCCTCTGCGCGCGCCCGAGTTCCTAGATCGGGTCCGAGTTCGTAGATTTGCTCGTAATTTTTTGGGGCCGAGTTCGTAGATTCGGTGCCAGAGGTAGTACACACACATATATATATAGATGCATACACATGTGTATATATATATATATATACAAATATACATATGCGTATCTAGTATACATATATATATATATATATATATATATATCGCGTGTGTATATATATATATGTAGATATATATATATATATCTATATATATATATATATATATATATATT
>CAUYUJ010002587.1:66503-76503 GCA_963575745.1 Prorocentrum cordatum | reverse complement strand
GATGCAGAAGCCCCACTTGCTCGCCGACGCGCCCCCTTGTTCTTTTTCTTTGCTTCTCCTCGAAATTCACCGTCACGGCAATCGTTTTCTCGTGGGTGCGCTGCGCTCGTCGATCAACTGATTCTGCCTCGACCCGTGCTCCAGACCCCGCCAACTCTCCGCAATTTGCCTGATCGTAGGAACTGGATAGCTCCAGAGGCCTGCAGTAGAACTCGCGTTGCTGGTAGATCCCGTCCGACTTGCGAAGCCAAGCCTTCGCCTTCCACTTGGAGTGCCAAACCATCGCGCCCCCGATGCTGCGCACCATGTGATTCGTGCACCACTGGGCGGTGCGAGGGCCCTTGATGAGCCTCTCGTTCTGCAGCGCCGTCCATGCACTCAGCGCGGCCGCGAAGCCCGTGCGACGCTGTCCAGCAGCACCCCTCGCCACCGCGTGCGCACGGGGGCCCGCGCCGGGTGCCGCGGCAGGCGGGGCGAGTGCAGCCTCGTGGCGTTGCAGGCAAGGTCGCCGTGGCTGGGGCCGCCGTGGCGCCAGCAGCGGGCGTGGCCGCGCCGCAAACCGCCGCGAGGACAGCGGCCCAGCCAGGCCCGCCACCAGGCGGAGCGGCTGCGGCGGGGGGAGGCGCGGCCGCTCCAGCGGCCGCGGGGGCGGCGGCGGTCGCGGGCAACGCCGCGCTGGGCGCGGCCGCGCCGGAGTCGATCATCGCGATGTCCTGGGCCGCCCAGCCCGCGCCAGCACTGGCGCCCCTCTTCACGTTGAACGGCGATGTGCGGACAGCCAGTGACGGCCGACGCGGTGCGGGGGAGTAGAAGGCGGCGGCACTGGGCCCCCCCCTGGAAACAATGCATGTTGGCCTCCGTCATGCCGAAGAGGGGCGCGCCGAGACCAGGCATGGGACGGACCTCTGCCGCGCGCGCCGAGACCAGGCATGGGACGGACCTCTGCCGCGGCTCCGTCGACCACCGTCGTCTCCTCACAAACCGCTCCGTCGACGGCCAAGACCACCGAGGCTGAATCCGACACGCGAACCAGCGTGATCCACTCGTGGACGACGACGATGTGACAAGGCCGCCGACGCGATATTGGACGTCCTGCGCCTCGCATGGCGCAGGCACTCCCGCTGGTCATCCGAGCCTGCGCGACGGCGACCTCCCTCAGCTCGGGAGCGGCCAAGAGGGGGGTGTCCAAGAGGGGGGGGTGCAAATCATGACCGGCGGCATGTGCGCGGCCCAGCGGGGGGGCCAGGGACGTAATGAAATAAGAAGGGGCGCCATAAGATCTGGGGAAATATCATGGCCCCCGCCATGATATCCACCCCCCCCTAGTCATCACCCCCCTCTTTTCCGCCCCCGATCAGCTCCTCCGCCGACGGCGCGGCGCCGGTCTCGACGCATGCGAGGCCGCCGCGTGGCGCGAAGACGAGACGGGACGCGAGCTGCTCCGCCAGCGGCCAAGCACAGAGCCCACGGCACAAAACCGATCCCGCGGCCCGGCGGCGAAGAGCACGGCCCGGCCCCCGTTGATCGGCACCCTCGGCTTGGGCGCCTGGCCCTCGCCAGTTCGGGATTGACACGTGATGGAGTACCGTCGGGGCGTTCACCTAAGGAACCCTAAATAAGGAACGAGGCCCCCTTTTTTCCATAAGTTAACCTTCCATTTCCGATCGAAAACATAAGGAACACCTGAGGCAATCTGTGAAACACTTAAGGAACGCGGAGCCCCTTCCCAACGAAAAGGGTTCCTTCTTCAAGGCCCCGACTGTAGCTCGGGCTGCAGTCGCGCGAGCACGAAGGACAGGGTGCCGAGGGGGAGGCCCACAGGACTATGGCCCGCGAGGCGCCGCGCAGGAACTCTGAGGGAAAACGGGCGGGCGGCGTGCTGCATGCGTCACATGCTTGAGCACAGGTGTTGCACACGGATTGCCAATTGCTGTGCACTTGTCGTGCGGCCACTCTCCCCCCCTCTCTCAGCAAACTTCACTGACATTTGCTTCTACGGTGACGACAATCAAAGGTCGAGTGGCAGCACCGGCCACAAGAGAGAAATGTAGAGGAACCGGGATATGAGAAGGAGGAGGAGAAGGAGGAGGAGGAGGAGGAGGAGGAGGAGGAATAGGACGATTGTGATGAGCAGGCGCATGATGATGAATTTGATGGGGTCAGAGGGAAAAGATGACCTTTCAGGACAGTCCAGAAACGCCAGCCTGGCACGAACCAGGCGCGCGAATCCCCGCCCGCGCTGACCACGCGCCCGCTCCTCCTCCTCCGTCCCCCCCCCTCCTTCCTTCCAGACCTCATGCGCCATGGACAAGCTCACATTGGGCGCTCCTCGGGCTTTGCGGGCCTCCTCGGGCTCCGTGAAAATCAAGCGCTCGGCCCGCACCCACGACACCGCCCCAGGGATGGGGGTCGAGAGAGCTGCAGGGACCGCGTCGCGAGAACATCTCGGATCCAGACGTCTTGGTCTTCCTTCTCCTTGCTTCGTTTCTTCCCTCGCTCTTTCCTCCCATTCCTCCTCCTCCTCCTCCTCCTCCTCCTCCTCCTCTTCCTCCGCCTGGTCCTCCTCGCCCTTCTGGCCCGCCTCTTGCTCCTGACCTCGTGGCGTTCCAAAGCATGCCAACGGTCTCTCTCTCTCTCTCTGTCCGTCGCTCTCTCTCTCTCTCTCTCTCTCTCTCTCCCTACATTCACACACTTATATATATATATACACTTATATATATATATATATATATATACACAGATTCCTCTGTCTTTCTCGCCGAGCCGCGGTAAACTGTGCTAGAGCAAGTCGCGAACGCTCTGTCCGGACCCGGGACTCGAGAGCCCGCCGTTCGTGCGACCGCGCCTCGCACCGCCCCGACCCAGGGCCTGGGCGTCCGACCTCGCCGCTTGGCCCATGCGACTCTGCAGCAGCCTGGCACCGGGGGAGCAAACCAATGTGGAGCTGGGGCTGTGGGTAACAAAAACACACACGGTGGGTAAACAACGCACACATACAGGCTGTGTGTGTTTTCTACCCACAGACTGTGTGTTTTTTACCCTCAGTCTGGTCCACCAGAACAGGTGCATCTGCCACCAGGGAGAGCACACCTCAGCCCTGGGATCTCGGACACATCTCTTTGTGCCCCTCTCCTCCTTTGCTGTCGTAGCCTCCTGTCCTTGTCGCGCCCACGCTCAACTCCGCATTGTTCCTTCCCTTGCCCTCTGCGCACTTGACCAGCAGACGGTCCGCGTCCTCGCTCACCACTGCCGTCACGGTGATTGCGAGGACCTTCGGGGAGTGGCAAGTGTGCCCACGAATCTCCATCCCAAGGGAGGGGATGCAATCAATGTGAGGGGAGGCAGCGCACGAGGGAGGGACGACGTCTAGTTTCAGAGGTTCAATTGCGCAGCTCCCGGCGGACCATCCTGTCGGAGATGTCCACCTCCTCGGCCTGTGGTGGTTGTGTCACTGTGGAGAAGAAGGACGATTAGAGGGATGGACATATAGATGCCAGAAGAGGGTGGGTTGCAATGGAGGGGTCGTGCCATTGTTGGAGCTTGAGGGAGGACGGGTCAAACGAGTCTGCCACAAATGAGGCGGAAAAGGACGAGGAGCAACAGGGCAAGAAAAAACAATACCTCCTGTATTACATACGAAACCCTGCTATGTCGTGCGATATTAAGGATGCCGTGCTGCTCACTGGAATCGCAAAGTCAGGACGATCAGTGAGTCATACGAGAGGATTACCATGATCTGGAAGGTTAGATGGCGAGCCCGCGCGTTGCCGCTCGGCAAGCACGTTGACATATGCATTGCGATGCACCTCTATATTCCGAGGATTGCCGACCCATCACATCGAACCTCCTTTGGACATGTGGGTGATGATGATGATGATGATGCTGATGCTGATGATGATGATGATGATGATGATGATGCTGATGCTGATGCTGATGATGATGATGATGGTGATGATTATGATTATGATGATGATGATGATGATGATGATGATGATGATGATGATGATGATGATGATGATGATGATGATGATGATGATGCTGTGTACATGCGTATCTGCACACACACATATACATATATATATATATATATATATACATCGATGTACACACATATACACATATTCCCCAATCAGAGCTTGCCTCCGTAGGGGCCCTAGCGGATTTAAGGGTAGGTGAGGTTTGCCGCCGATTCGGTGGCCGGGCCCGGATGCCCGGGTGCCCGGATGCCCAAGTGCCCGGGTTCGCCGCCGATTCGGTGGCTGGGCCCGGGTGCCCGGGTGCCCAGGTGCCCGGGTGCCTGGGTTCGCCGCCGATTCGGTGGCCGGGCCCGGGTGCCCGGATGCCCGGGTGCCCGGGTGCCCGGGTGACGGGTGCCGCCCGGGTGGGTACCCGGGTGCCGGGTGCTGGGTGCCCGGGTGCCCGGTGCCCTGTAGCCCTATAGCCTTATAGCCCTATATCCCTATCGCCCTATAGCCCTATAACCCATATAGCCATATAGCGCCCAAGAGCCCATATAGCCCTGTAGCCCTACAGCCCTAAAAAGACTATGATTGGCTTTCCTCTGGTATCATACATATATATACATATATATATATATATATATATATATATATATATATACAGATATACATAGATGCACCGACTTTTAAGCCTTCAACGCCGCCAGACGCGGGGGATGCAGGAGAGCTGGTGGCTGGCATGACCTGGTAGTGAAGGGCGAGGGTCGAACGATGTGCTCTGAGGTGGCCTGCAGCCGAGGGGCGAAAAGCAGGGGGCGTCGGAGCCCAAAGGCGAACGAATCGACGAGTGCGTGGGGTGGGGGGGGGGGTATCGAACACGCGCCTGCCGCATGCGCACCCGCCACGTGCCTTTACGCGTGTCGACACCGAGGGGGCATGGAGCAGGGGGGGGAGGAGGAGGAGGAGGGGGAGGAGGGGAGGAGGAGAGGAGGAGAAAGGAGGAGGAGGGATGAGGAGGATGATGATGCTGCTGCTGCTGCTGATGATGATGATGATGATGATGAGGAGGAGGAGGAGGAGGAGAGGAGGAGGGAGGGAGGAGGAGGAGGAGGAGGAGGAGGAGGAGGAGGAGGAGGAGGAGGAGGGGGAGGAGGGAGGAGGAGGAGGAGCAGGAGGAGGAGGAGGGAGGAGGGAGGAGGGGAAGAGGAGGAGGGGGAAGGAGGAGGAGGGAGGGAGGAGGAGGAGGAGAAGGAGGAGGAGGGGAAGGGGGAAGGAGGAGGAGGAGGAGGAGAAGGAGGATGAGGATGAGGATGAGGATGATGATGATGATGATGAGGAGGAGGAGGAGGAGGAGGAGGAGGAGGAGGAGGGGGAGGAGGAAAGCCACCTTTCCTCCTCGACCCCTTTATTTTCATACGGCTTCCTCCGTGTTTTCCCTCTTCCTCTCCCCTGGTCTGTCCGTATGTTCCTTTTTTTCTATCCCCCTTTTCCCCCTTTTTCCCTTTTCCCGTACTCGATACCTGCCAACGACTCCTGGAGCGGTGCTCCAACAATCTTACATCGTTAAAACAACGCGATTAAGAATACGGTAACCATGAGAACCCGTGAAACTCTAGAATTTATTGAAAATAATGTGCGCGGCGGAAAAGTGAGAACCACATGTTGAAAAGGAGCCGCCCGCCACCCGTGAAAGTCTTGCGTTTTTTTGGTTTGAAAGGAACGCACGTGCGCGGCGCCAGAGCGAGAACCACATGTTGGAAATCACGTGTCCGCAATCCGCGACGCTGCTGACACCCTTTGGGACACGTGTGCGCGGCGCTCCAGCGAGAACCACAGGTTGAAAACCGCCCGCCCTCCATCCGTGAAGCTCTGACAGCTTTGTTGTGTAACGAGTGTGCGCGGCGCTGCAGCGAGAGCCTCACTCTGGAAGCGCCCCTCCCTCCATCCACCTGTGAACCCGTTGCCAGCTTGGAAGCTTCAGGGCCACGGACTGCAAGGGGGTCTCGAGCGAAACACCCTGAATCGCCCTTCCGACCGGCCTCGGGGTGCGACAGGGAGTTCTTCGTCCTCCTCCTCCTCCTCCTCCTCCTCGTCCTCCTCCTCCTCGTCCTCCTCCTCCTCCTCCTCCTCCGCCCCTCTTCCTTCTCCCTCCTCCCTCCTCCCTCCACCCTCCTTCCTCTTCCCTCCTCCCTCCTCCTTCCTCCCGCTCTCCCCGAAGGGAGAGGAAGGGGAAGATATGGAGGAGGAGGGGAGGAGTAGGAAGGAGTGGAGGTCAGGGAGTGGTGGAAGGGGTGGGAAGGGAACCATGCTTAATTTCCGACTTCCTGCTTGCTGGCTGTCCTTGTTTGCGTCAGGAGGCCCTGGGTTGCCCGATAGCGGTAATAACGGCGTCGAGCCGCGTGACGATGCTTCCAACTAATCGCGCGAGTCGCCCGACACAACAATACCAGTACACTGGACACTAGCATACCACCTCGTGTGACACCAACGCACAGCAGACGAACCATATTAGCATGTGGCTCAAAGTCCTCGGAGGGATCTTGGAGCCTTCATATTTTTGTGGCGTGGGCCCCTGGAGCTCTGAACCCGTTCTCCGGGACTGGTGGTCCGCTGCGGGCAACGAGGTGGATGCTCCTGGGACCAGGGGGCGGCCCCAGGAGGCCAAGACAATAGGACGACGCCTGTCGTGTTCCTGTCGGGACGCTGGATCTACGGGGACAAGGGCACATCTTTTGTGTGCATTTTTTTCCGCGCGCGCACCTTCGTCGTCTCGCACGTGGTCTCCTACACCGTGCATTCCGCGGGCAGCCCGGCTCCATCCACACGGGAGGGCGCCAGGCATTCCCTTTCGCTCGGGCCCGTCCTTTTGCGGGGCCGCGCGTGTGCGCTCCAGATGAAAGAAAAAACGTGCTTCGGCAACTGTTGGCCACTCGAATTCGATTCCATGCCGCAGACTGCGAATTCGCGAGCGAGCGATCCCAGGGCACTTGTTGCTTCCCTGAGTCCGCCCCTCGATGTTCCAGAGCCTCCCCGAGGGAAGGAGCTCCTCGCATGGCCGCACGCGCAACCGCCACACTATGCGCCGCCGTACTGTGCTGGCCCAACAGCCGCCACCGTGCCGCGAGCACGCAGCAGACTGTCAGCAGGTCCTCAGTCGTTCTCAATATTGAATGCTGCATTTTCCACTGGTCGGGATTTCTGGCAACTTCTTGGCTTCGCCGCGCTATTTCCTGAGGCCTCGGAAACGCGACTGGAAATCCAGATTTCCAACTTGCGCCAATCTCCGAGCTCTCTTAGAGGTCTCTCGGGCTTTCCTGGATGCCCTGGGAGGTCGACCCAAGAAACCCAAGTCGTCAGAGACTGTCATGGGCGTAGTTCGGTGGTTTCATCATTCTCGCCTCACCTGCCCGAGGAACATCAAAACGGTGGCGTCAGATGCCCAGCCCAAATCGCCCCAGGACGGCTGCCCTGGGAGGCCGCGAAGACGGCCCCAGGAGGAGCCCCCCGAAGACGGGCAGCGGGCCGACCCTGGCGGCTTCCCCGCCAGGATGTCCCCAGCTAGGGGGCCACATGCGAACCCTACCCCTACCCCCCACGATTTCTGAGGGGGAGGGTGGGGTTCACTTGGTTCGGGAGCTCCCGAACGAAGTGAACCCCACCCTCCCCCTCAGAAATCGTGGGGGGTAGGGGTAGGGTTCGCATGTGGCCCCCTACCAGCACAGTGGATCTTCATGGGGGAGGGAACGCGAAAGGACACAAAAAACCGTTCCGAGGCGCATGCTGACCCCCAGGAATGCAAAGGACATGAGGAGCGATACACAAGACAAGGAGGAGGAGGAGAAGGAGGAGGAGGACATGCCCCATTCGGCGGTGGACAAACCTCCCTTTAGCAAACCTCCCCTTAGTGAAAACGGCCTAGGACCGAAACCGACGGACCTGGACCCGCAAAAATGACGGCCGCGACGCCCTCTCGCGAACCGAAAACGGCCAATTCCTCAATCGACGTGTCAGGGTAGGAGGTCTGTCCACCTCCGACCCATGCGAGGACATGCAAGGCACCCTTCATGTGGCAAGGTCGACCCTGCCCAAACTCGGCTGTACTCCCAGCCGGCACTCCAGAAGTCCTCAAAGGTCCGCAAGATCGCTGCGGACAATCCGAATTCAACCGCAACCGACCGAGTTCTACAACGGCTAACCCTGGGAAGCAAACAGCAACGGCCCCAGCGATATCCTTCGCACCAACAACAAAACGAATCTGTTCGGCGGCGCCCTCGAGGAGATATCGTCAGCTCATAGAGGAAGCCCTACCAGAAGGGTTCTTGCTTCCTAGGGTTATCGACCGTCACAAGGGGCCAAGACGGGTCAAGAGGGCCTCAGGATGCCTCCAAGAACGCTCAAGAGGACTCCCAGAGGGCCCCAAAGAACGTCCAAAGACAACCCTTCACTCTGGACCCCATGTGGGCGACGAAAGAAAACAGGTCTTACGCGAGACATCTTGCGCGGTGGCTTACGCGGGCCGCCAGCGCGGCAAGCTGCATTGGAGATGAGGGCGCTTACGCGCGACCTTACGCGGGCAGCTTACGCGCCAATGTTGACGCAAACGACCTCGTTTTCTTGCGTCGCTCACATGCTCTCCTTTCCCGGTCGTCCCGACAACTCTTCGGAACATCAGAATTCAACCACGGCCGAGCGAGTTCTGCATCGACTCTTGCCCACGCATGCCTTGCGACCTCACGAGGGCATGGGGCTTCGGTGATTCACCGCAAGCGTTGCAGATCCGCTGCCCTCCCACCCCCTCGATTCGTCGATGTGGTGCCTGAAATGCCGAACCCTACGGCGCTGCTGGGCCCTGCCGAGAGACTGCTACAGGCCCTGCGGCCCGTCGCGCCGGGCCCGGGTAAATCCCATCTCTATCACCAACCAAGCCCCCACAAAGCGCACAAAGCCCCCGCCTTCGCCCCCCCGCGAAGCTGACCCAAGGCGGCCTCCGAGACGACCAAGATGGACGGCCGTGGCCGCCAAGATGATCGAACAGCAGCCCCAAATGGCCCCATATGGCCACAAGAGGACCTCAGGGATCGCCGCCGAAGGTTTTGAACGATTTGGGCATGCTCGCCTCTTCGGTGGGACAAACATCCCCAACACGGCTCCAGAGACTCCCGAGATCGTCACGAGAAGCGCCACACTGGGCGGAATCGGGACTCAACCGCAGCCGAGCGAGCTACGTATACACGCGCGCGGACGCAAACTCTCGACGCCGGCGCTGCCTGGAAGGGCGAGAGCGCGGGGAGCACCAGGGCTTGGGGCCCATCTGCGGGGCCCCGGATCTGGCGCTCAACTGGCGACATTTCCCCCGAGAAACGCCGACTGCGGCATCCCCTCTGTAATCTCAGCCGGCTGAGATCTCGGCCAGCACCCACATCGGTACAGTGGAGGCCAGTCCACAAGAAATCTTACACACAAGAAATCCAACCCTGAGACCACCAGGACTTCCATTGATTTGGTGTGGGAACGTCACGCTTTCCATAGCAAAATGCATCGAACCCCAAGAAACCCAGGGCACCCTGGAGGCAAGCAGGGTGTTTCTTGGCATGGGTCGCCACTGTACTCGCCCACAGATGCCTCGCGACTTTACCAGAAGACGGGGGCAGCGGTGATGCGCCGCGTGCGTCTTCGACTCAATTCCGCTGCCATGCGCACCCTGCGCGGCGTCCTACAGCCTGCGCTGGCAGCCCTACGCGACGCCTGCGCGCCACCCATACGCACTGCACAATAAATCCACTGCCATGGTCGGAAACTTTTACTCAGCGTGTCGCGGCGGCAGCCTCGGCGACGCGCCATGCTTTGCGACTGGATGGCGCGTCGCTCCGCTCGGAAGGGCGGGATGCTGGGAAAGGCTCGGGGCGTGGACGCCTGGGGACCGGCAAGCGACTGCCGTGCACCGCCGCAGCGTGGTGGGTGGGCCAGTCTCGGCGATGCGACACGCCAACCCAGAGGGGGAAGAGGAGGAGGAGGAGGAGGAGGAGGAGGAGGAGGAGGAG
>CAUYUJ010002587.1:47500-66403 GCA_963575745.1 Prorocentrum cordatum | reverse complement strand
GAGAAGGAGCATACTGCGGAGACGGATGAGGATGAGGAAGAGGAGGCGGCGGAGGGATGAGGAGGAGAAAGGGAAGGAGGAATAGGCTGATGATGCTGATGCTGATGCTGATGCTGATGATGATGATGATGGTGATGATGATGATGATGATGAGGAGGAGGAGGAGGAGGAGGAGGAGGAGGAGGAGGGATGGGAGGAGGAGGGGAGGGAGGTGGGAGGAGGGGAGGAGGAGGTAGGAGGAGGAGGAGGAGGAGGACGAGGAGGATGAGGAGGAGGAGGCAGGAGTGAGGTGGAGGAGGAGAGGAGAAGGGAGGAGGTCTAGGAGGGAGGGAGGTGGGGATGAGGCGGGATGGAGGGAAGGAGGGAGACGGATGAGGTTGGAGGGAGGTATGAGGAGGAGGAGGGGACGAGGGGGATTTATGGAGTTTCATGAGGAGGAATGAGGTGGAGGCGTGAGGAGGAGGAGGAGGAGGAAGAGTAGGAAGAGGAGGAAGAGTAGGAAGACGAGAAGGAGGAGGCGGAGGAGGAGGACATCTCGATCCTTTCCCCAAGGCAGGTTTTTCATTTCGAGTCGTTTGTTTTATTCTCGCTTGGAACGCGGCCAAGCCCTCCCCCAAACAAAAAAAAAGGCCGACACACACACACATCCCGTCGTGATTTGTTTCCACCATCGTGTTGTGTTGGGTCATCGTTTTGAAGGGAGAGCGTCCCGAGTTCCTTCCGTCCTCCTCCCCCTTCCTCCTCCCATCATCATCAGCAGCATCATCATCATCAACATCATCATCATCATCATGCTCATATTCATCACCATCATCATCATCATCATCATCATCATCATCATCATCATCATCATCATCATCATCATCATCATCATCATCATGATCGTGATCATCATCATCATCATCAGCAGCATCATCATCAGCATCAACACCATCAAACTCAACATCATTACCACCACCACCATCATCATCAGCATCATCATCATCATCTTCATCATCTTCATCACCTTCATCATCATCATCATCATCATCATCATCATCATCATCATCATCATCATCATCATAATCAACATCGTCATCATCACCGTCATCGTCATCATCACCATTATCGTCAACATCGCCGTCATCTTCACCATCATCGACACTCATTTCGGCACACCCCTCACACGGCTCGTGTCCCCATAGGGAGCTCCACCGAAGGCCCCAATGGAGACGTTCCCATGCGTCCGCGCCACGGACTTTGGCACACCGCTCACACGGTTCGTGGCCCCATAGGGAGCTCCACCTAAGGCCCCAATGGTGACGTTCCCATGCGTCCGCGCGACCCATGCCGGCACACCCCTCACACGGTTCGTGGCCCCATAGGAAGCTCCACAGACGGCCTCAATGGCGACGTTCCCGTGCGTCCGCGCGACCGACTTCGGTACACCCCTCACACGGATCGTGGCCCCATAGGGAGCTCCACCTAACACCAAACTAGCGACGTTCCCATGCGTCCGCGCGACTCATGTCGGGACACCCCTCACACGGTTCGTGGCCCCATAGGGAGCTCCACCTAAGGCCCCAATGGCAACGTTCCCATGCGTCCGCGCCATGGATTTCGGCACACCCCTCACACGGATCGTGGCCCCATAGGGAGCTCCACCGAAGGCCCCATTGGCGACCTTCCCTTGCGTTCGCGCCACTCATTTGGACACACCCCTCACACGGTTCGTGGCCCCATAGGGAGCTCCACCTAAAGCCCTAGTTCCCATGCGTCCGCGCCACCGATTTCGGCACACCCCTCACACGGTTCGTGGCCCCATGGGGAGCTCCACGTCCGCGCCACGGATTTCGGCATACCCCTCACACGGTTCGTGGCCCCATACGGGAGCTCCACCTAAGGCCCCAATGGTGACCTTCCCATGCGTCCGCGCGATCCATTTCTGCACACCCGTCACATGGATCGTGGCCCCATAAGGGGGCTCCATCGAAGGCCCCAGTGGCGACGTCCCCATGCGTCCGCGCGACCGACTTCGGCACACTCCTCACACGGATTGTGGCCCCATAAAGGAGTTCCACCTGAGACCCCAATAGCGACGTTCCCATGCGTCCGCGCGACTCATTTCGGGACACCTCTCACACGGTTCGTGACCCCATAGGGAGCTCCCCCTAAGGTCCCAGTGGCACCGCTCGCATGTAGGCGACACCTCGTTTCGGCACACCCCTCACACGGATCGTGGCCCCATCGCGAGCTCCACCGAAGGCCCCAGTGGCACCGCCCGCATGTGGGCGACTACTCACAACTGCGATACTCGCGATTGCATACGGTTGGGCTTTCGCGAAGCTAATTTTCACGGCGCGGCCATGTCTGGGAAGCCAAGGGGCCCCCAAGGACACACACACAAAAATACACACCAATCCCAGGATTCCCTGATATTGTCAAACATTTTCTGGGCGTTCGCCTTCTCCCCCGCGTCCCCCCCATGTTTTCCCATAATTTTCCCGGGGGAGTCGACGATTCATGGTGTCTGTGTGTTTTGTACCCCCCTGGATAAAACAGGGCTAGGATCGGGATAAATCGCTCCAGAGCGTTCCGGAGCGCTCTCAGAGCGTTCCGGAACGCTCTGGAGCGGCCGCGGCGCCCAATACATCCTCCAAACCCGCCGATTCTCAGAGATTTCGAGTTATCCCGATCCGATTTTGCCCCGATCTTCGCGTCGTGTTGCTGGAAGCAAACGTTCCCGACCGTGATCGAGTGGCCCCGCGCGCAGGGGCCGCCCGGCCGGCCGGCGCCCACGGCCCCCTACATGCCGCCCCAAGACGCGGGGCCCCCGTGCAGCCCCGCCAGCCGGCGGCCCTCCGCGACGGCGCTGGCCTGCACCTGTGCCTGCTGGGGCTGCTCGGCAGCCTTCGGAGGAGCAGAGATCAAGAAACGGCACACATCACGTTCGCTGTCGTGGAAGCTTGGGCGCCCGAGCTATCCGGGGTAACTCGGGTCTGGGGTAACTCGGGTTTGGGTTCCCGAAAAACGAACCCGAGTTAGCCCTGACCCGAGTTACCCCTGATGGTTTTGGGGCTCTGGACGCCCGAATTATCCGGGGTAGCTCGGGTCCGGGGTAACTCGGGTTCGGAATCCCGAAAAACGAACCCGAGTTAGCCCTGACCCGAGTTACCCCGGATGATTTTGGGGCTCTGAGGAAGCCTGTCTTAGTCAAGACGTTGGCGGATTAGCAGAGAGTGGCGGCAACCGATTAGCAGCAGACAGCTGCAGACGCCCCGTGCCAGCGGTCCACGAACCACCCCGCCCCGAGCCAACGGTCCACCAGTCACCCTCTATTCGCCGCCAGTGGCCGCTTCAACGCCCGAACCAAATGTTTGATTCATTTCGCTTTGATAAAAACGAGAACATTAACATACAGTAAGGATGCAAGAGAAGGATCCAGGGTAAATTGGCTCAGGGAGGGTTGAGAAAGCAAGGATGCAACGCTAGCCTTGCAAAGTGCTGCATCTTTACTCTGGTTTTTGACTTACACTCCTCGGGCTCTTCGCCGATTTCCTGGATCGGCGCTTGACCCCCCTCTCCCGGCCCGCGGAACGCAGCAGGAACTGCGCCTGAGACCCCGCCGGGGGGGACCTATCACCGAAAGAAGAAATCCAAGTGGACATCCAAATGTTCACGATTGTTCAAGCTTTTGCTCTTCGAGCCTTGATCGCTTCCTCGGGCGCCACCTTCCACGAGGGGCTGGGCTGCTGCAGCTGCAGCACCTGCTGAGGACTGATACCGTGCTGCAGAAGCAATCCGCTGGCCTCTTGGAGAACCTGGCTCGTGCTCGCCGGGAAGGTCGGCATCGTAGGCATGCCTGCGGCGTGCTGCGGCAGCATCCGCTGAGAGGCGTCAGGCATCTGCTGCGCCTGCTCAGAAACCCTGGTCACCTCCTCATTTGCCACCGTCCACGGGAAGCTAGGCTGTTGCACAAATTGCTGCGGACTGAAGCCGTGCATGAACCATCCGCCGGATTCTTGGAGAACCTGGCCTGCGCTGGCCGGGAAGGTCGGCATCGACGACATGCCTGTAGCACTCTGTGGCACCATCCGCTGCGAGGCGTCAGGCATCTGCTGGGCTTGCTCGCCTGGCTGCTGCAGGTACTGCTGCGGGCTGAAGCCGTGCTGCAGAAACAGCCCGCTGGCCTCTTGGAGAACCTGGCCAGGGCTCGCTGGGAACGTCGGCATCGCAGGCATGCCCGCGGCGCTCTGCGGCAGCAGCTGCTGCGAGGCGTCTGGCACCCGGGCGTAAGACGACAGGCCACTGCATGCCCCGCTCGGCAGGAGCTTGGCGTCGTGTCCCAGCGTGTGAGCGGGCGGCTGCCGCTGCAGGCCGCACGGGTTGCCAGCCTGGCCGAAGGCCTGAGGGAACTGCGGCTGCGCGCCGCCCGTCCACGCCGTCGCGGCAGCCGGGAGCGCCATGGCGGGCGCCGGCGTCGGCGCCTGCAGCACGGCGGCGTGGAGGTCCAGCTGCACCCGCTGCTGCGCCGCCTGTGGCAGTGGCAGCGAGGCCGCGGCGGCGGTGGCGGCCCTCTGCTGCCGCTTGCCGCGGCGGCCGCCGCTGGTGCGCTTGCTGCGCTGCTCCAGGGCCGCGTCGGGCCTCGGCAGGGCGTGGTGCACGTAGAGCTGCGCGACGGCCTCGCACGCGTCCGCGGTGCCGCTGCTCCTCTTAGGGGGCCACGTGCGAACCCTACCCCTACCCCCCACGACTTCTGAGGGGGAGGGTGGGGTTCACTTCGCTCGGGAGCTCTCCCGAACGGACTGAACCCCACCCTGACCCTCAGAAATCGTGGGGGTAGGGGTAGGGTTCGCATGTGGCCCCCCCCACCTCTGGTAGAGCCGCACCAGGATGCCGTGAGTGATCGCCGACGGCTGCACCCCGGAGCGCATCATCTCCGCGAAGAGGCCGATGCCCGCGGAGAGGTCGCCCGCACGCACGCAGCCGTCCACGAGGGAATTGTATACCATCTCGTCGCAGGGCAAGCCGCTCGCCTTGATGGTGGCGGCCACCTGCAGCGCCTTGTCCAGGTCGCCCATATGGCAATACCCCTTCAGCAGCGTGGAGTACGTGATGTGGTCGGGCACGATCCCGCTGCCTGGCGCCGTCATCTCCGCGAAGATGTTCTCGGCCGCTGGAACATCGGCGCATTTGATGCAGACGTCGATCACGGAATCCGCCACCATGCCCCCTGGCACGTTGAGGCGTGGTAGACTGCATAGTGTTGCCCGGTAGGGTTTTTGCCATGTTTCTACGCCCCCCCTCCCACACAATTCCACAGGCAGCGCCCCCCTCTGGAGGCATCCTGCGCGGCCAGACGCCTCTTTGGGGTCACCGGAGCGTCCAAGATGCCCCAGGTGGCTTCCAAGACGGCCTGGCCGGACCACCAAGGCCGCCCAACTGGCCTCAAGACAGCCCGAGATATGGCCTCAAGACGGCCCATGAGGCTCCCGAGGCGGCCCAAGAGGGCTCCAAGAGGACACCCCGAGCCCCCACGAGGCCAACCCTCACGAACTTGCACGGCATTCTTGACGAGTTGCCTCTCTCTCACCTCTTCGCACTTCTATCAGCTCAGCCGAAGGCGGCCCAGACGTCCAAAATGGTCCCAGGCCCTAAGACGGCCCAGTAACCCCAGGAAGCATTTAAGAACCCCCCCGGCGATATCGTAGCACCGCATTTTTTATTCGATATTCCGAGGGGCCGAAATAACCGAACGATAGCTTTAGCATCCATCATCATCATCATCATCATCATCATCATCATCATCATCATCATCATCATCATCATCATCATCATCATCATCATCATGCTTATCATCATCAGGTAACGCTTCCAGGGTGCGGAAGGGTTATCGATTTGCCGGAGGGGGGGGGTTCTTAAATGCTTCCTGGGGTTAATGTCTCAAGATGGCCCATGAGTCCTCAAACGTGGCACCAAGACGTTCCAAGGGACACCAAAGGTGACCCAAGACGCCTCCACGACGGCCACAAGACCGCCCCCTCCGAGGGCCCGACGACGGCCTAGAGGGACCCTCCATATGCGGACCCCGAGGGCGCCAGACGGCTCAAGAGCGCGCCCTGAGATGCCTTAAGGAGGCCCCGAGGCGCCCCGAGACGCTCCCGACCCAAGACGCCCCAAAGAGGCCCCAAGAGGCCCCCGAGAGGCCCCTCAGAGGCACCCAAGAGGCTCCCAGGAGGCCTCCGACAGGCCCCCAAACGGCCCCGGGAGGCCCCGAGACGCCCCGAAGTCGCCCCCCAGGAGGCCCCGAGGCAGCCACAAAACAACTGAGGTGTCACATGTTACGGCCTTTTGGTCGTCGCTTCAAACGTCGCTAAGCCGAATGCAACTACTGGCGCTCCAGCGGCAACCATTGACAGTTCTGGACATCTCGAAGCAGGAGGTACCACATGCTTCGTAATAGACCTCGTCCTCTTCACCATCATCGCCGTCATCACTTCTTTCGTCCTCGCTCTCCCACTCCGTGGACGGCCTCACAACAGTCCGAGACAGCACCAAGACGACCGAGGTATCACGTGTGACGGCCTTTTGAGTGTCGCTCCAAGCGTCACCACACGGAGGACGGATAAGGAGGAAAAGAGGAGGAACGAGCAGGAGGCTGGGCAAGACGAGCGCAGGAAAGGGGGACATCGAGAGTCCACGAGACCGACGCCGAAGACGAGGGGAGAGACGCACCGACACGACGCGGAAGAGCGTGTCACATGTTACGGCTTCCCCGAACCTGGCGAAGCGATGTGCCACAAGTTGCAACCGCCTGTGCACCGCTCGGACCGTCGCCGCCCGAAGCGCTGAGCTGGCACTGTGGCAGGACACTTGCCGCAAGCAGCTGGATTATACGTGATCCTGTTGTACGGGACCCTCTCCGTCCTCATCTCGCGGAACAGCGCGAGCGCCTGCCGGAGGTCCTTCTTGAGCCCGCAGCCCTTGATGAGAGTGGTGTACAAGATCGTGTTGCGGTGCTTCTTGCTCTCTTTCATGCCCCTGAAAATCTCCAGCGCCTTCTCGAGGCGGCCGCACTTGACGCAGGCGTCTATCATGCAGCCGCACGTGACGGCGTTCGCCTGCGAGCGCTCCTCCACCATGCGGTCCCACAGGTTGACCACCCTCGTGGCGTCGCCCGCGTGGCCGTAGGCCTTGACCAAGATGCCCAGGGTCACGTGGGAGGGCTTCACGCGCAGCTCCTCCATGCGCAGCAGGGTCTTCTCGAGGCGCGCAAGGTCCCTGGCGCGGGGGGGGGGGGGATGGAGGACGAGAGAGGAGAGAGGAAGGCGGGCGAGAGAGGAAGAGGAACATGACAGAGTGGGGGCCAAGAGTCCCGGTGGGCAGGGTGCTTTTTTCGCCCAGACCCCGGACTCGATATCTCGATATGTCGATATCGGGGGGTGAGGCTCGGGGCGGGCTATATATCTCGGTATACATCCATGCATGTACGTATGCACGTATGTATGCATATGTATATGTATATACATTTGTTTTTGCATACATATATATGTATATGTAGATGTATACGTGTTTGTATATGTGTATGTAGGTATACCTACATATATGCATGTATCTATATATGCATGTATGTATGTATGTATGTATGTATGTATGCATGTATGCATGCATGCATGCATGCATGTATGTATATATGTATGTATGTGTGTATAAATATATGCATACGTCTATATATCGATGCCTGGAGCGGGGCCAGGCGGGGACTCGATATCTCGATATCGGAGGGCGGCTGGGTCAGTCTCGATATCTCGATATCTCGTTTTCTGGGACGGGGTTTGGACATCTTGATCTAGCACTCGGTCGACATCCACAGGGCTGCTGTCGAAGCATAGGTGGAGTTATCTAGATATCGAGCCCCGCTGTCGGATATCGATGGTTCCAACCGCTGCCCTCCCAGGAGCAGCTATCGTCGTCGTCGCCGTCGTCGTCGTCGTTGTCGTCGTCCCCCAGACCTTCCAAAGACAATCACCAAAACGCACCGGATGACTGTTTTGGGACGGGTGCCTTTTTCAGGCGTCGGGGGGGGACGGGAGGAAGGGGAGGGGAAAAGAAGCCTTCTCCGCCCCGTCTTTTCCACGACATCGACCCGCAGGGCGAGGGATGTGGGGGCGGGGGGCTGTCAGGTAGCGACGGGCGTAAAGGGCTTGCTAAACACAACCTTCGATATCTGGGTATCTTCCAAATTTTCTCGACATCCAGATACCGAGACAACTCAACATCACTCATACAGAGAACAGCATTGTGGAGATCGCTAGGTCACGATATCGATACTTATTGTGCTTCCAGCGATTCCCACCGCAACCTTCGGCGTTGGCCCCCGACGGCGCGCGCGCCTATTGACACCATGCGTGTAACAAATGGCAGAAGGCACGGAGAGCATTGTGGCGGATAACATGGTGGCGTAGTGTGTTCTAGTATACTACGTTATATTGCGTAGGCAAATTGTTCTGCTCTGTAATACTCTGTTGTAGTGTATTGCGTTCTGCCATTTTATCTTAATTCTCTTGTGCTCTGCATTGTCACGGCGTGCTCTATTCTACTCTCTCCTCCTCTGCCGTGTTCTACTCTGACACATGGATCTGCGCGTTGGTGATTTTATCTCATGCTCTGGTCTGTTCTGTTCCCTGTCGTAATACGACGCTCGATTCTGTTATGCTCTGAAACGGTAGATCGTGCTATATGCTCTCTTCTCGCTACGAAGATTATGTAATTTTGGACGCCCGAAATGGGTACGGAAAGGATGGGTACAATGCCCAACAACAAATGTTGTCCCGAACCAACAGCGGCCGCTGTTGGGCAGGCGGCCTTCTGTCTCGAATGGACACAGGCCGCGGCGGCGCGGACAGCGAGTCCTGTTCAAAATTAACAGGAACTGCTGTTGGGCATCGTACCCATTCTTTCCGTGCCATCTCGTTCGTGCAAAGTAATGCTCAGTTCCAGTGTAATCCGCCGGCTCCCTCGTCCCTCGTGGGGCCACCAGGCTGTAGGACGAGGGCTTGCTGCTCCCTGCGCCAGTTCCAGTTCCCAATGTGAGAGTTCCACTTTCTGCTTCCTACGGTTGAACGCGCGAGGGGGGGAGCCGAAAAGCGTCCGCATTACCACGCCCGAGTCGCGTGCTCTGAATTCCTGGGGTGGGTGGGCGTGGGACATGTAGCAATGTATGGAATTTGCGCCCCCGAGGCCATAAACCTTCGTGCGTTACACAATATTCGCGTCCCCGAGGCCATAAACCCAGGTGGATTATGCAATAAACGTGTCCCCGAAGCCATAAGCCCTTGCAACATATTTCATGTTCGTGTCCCCGAAGCCATAAACCCTGGTTAATTTCGCAATATTTGCGTTCCCGATGCAATAAGCCATTGAAAGTTACTTCATATTCGCGGCCCCGAAACTATGAACCTTTGCATATTCCGCTATATTCGCGTATCCGAAGCCGTATACCTTCGTAAATTATCCGATATTCGCGTCTCCGAAGCCATAGACCTGCGCACATGACGCAATATTTGCGACCTCGAAGCCATGCACCGTCGTAAAATTACTGCGCAATAATCGCGTGTCCGAAGCCATACACCTTCGACAATTACGCTATATTCGCGTCTACGAAACCATAAACCGGAAACCATAAACCGGTGTAAATTACGCTACGTTTGCGACCCCGAAGCCATACACCATCGCACATTACACGCTAGTCGCGTGTTCGAAACCAAAAAGCGCTGTAAATTACGCTATGCTCGCGTCTCCGAAGCCATCAACCCTTGTAAATTACATCAACATTACTATAGATTCGCGTCCCCGAAGCCATACACTTTCGTAATTTACGGTGTAATTTCGGCCAGGAAACCACAAGCCCGCGTAATTTACATAAGATTCGCGTCTCCGGAGCCATAACCCCTTGTGAATTACATAAGATTCGTGTCCCCGACGCCATAAACCATAGTTAATTGTCCTATGTTCGCGTCTCCGAAGCCATAAACCTGAGTAAATTACGCCACAGTCGCGGCCCCGAAGCCACAATCTCATGCAAATTGCACCACATTCGCGCAGATCGGCGGGGTCGGAAAACCAATGGGATTTGCCACATTTTTTTAAATTCGGTGGCACCCCTGACGCAGATCGATGGGAGAAGGGTAAAAGAACACATGGGATTTGCAACAGTTCAATACTTCGCAGGAAAGAAAGATTTTTGCACAGCATACGCGAGCAAGCTTGAAATACAACACCGAATTCAACAACATCATCAGAAACTCAATATGACTTGCCGATTACTCATCGTCTTCGCGTGAAGTCCCGACGCTGCTTCATGATTCCGCTCTTGCATTGCCCATTATCCGAGAGAGGGGACCGGCGGCAGGGGGCGAAGCCCTTACGGATATGTTTGGCTCTGCCTAGTACCTCCGGTACTATTGAAGAATGGCGAAATCAGAGTTGCTATGCCCTGTCATGCTATGCCATCTCTTTCTATATTCGATTCGATTATACTTAATCGAGCTATAGTGTGTTCTGCTCGGTTCTGTACTGCTATCAAGTACGCTGTCCTGCTCATGCGTTTCATGTCTGGCTCTGCGCCGTCTAATATTATGTACTATTGTATTCTATGCGATGCCATCCTATTTCTTTCTGCTCTGTTCTCATCCGTTATGGTCCTCTCTCTACTCTGTTCAACTCTGGACAATCCAATTCGATCATGTCATGTTATGTTCTTCTCATCTGTCCTATTCTGTTCAATGATGCTCGAATCTGAAAAGCTGGAGTTCACGGCCTCTGCGACGCTCCTGTCCAGCCTAGCGTGTTGAGGTTTGTGTGCAAATGAGCGTAGCGTGATTTAGGTCGCGGCCGCAATCGAATGCCCGGGGCGTGCAAGCCGTGGTCCGCTCATAGTAATCATGCCGATTTATGCTGCTGGGGAGGAGCACCGGCACACCAATCCCGCATTGACTGCACCAGAGCCTGGCGCGGTGGCAGGTGTCCAGCAGGGCGTTGAAGAGCACCTCGTCCGCCTCCTCAGGGTTCTGCTGGACGAACTGCTCGGTCAAGTCCAGGGCCCTCTGCACCTTGGAGCAGCCGATAACCCTCTCCCTCCTCCTGCCCCCCTCCCCCCCCTGTGCTCCACCTTCTCCTCCTCCTCTTCCTCCCCTCCCCCGGCACCTTCTGCTCCTCCTGTGCGCTCCACCTCCTCCTCCTCCTCTGCGCCTCCTCGCTCCTCTCCCTCCGAAGCTCCAGGGTGCTCACCTGTCCCTGGAGGCCTCCGGGGGCCCAAGTGGCGGAGCCCACGAGGAGGGGGTGGCGCGCGCGGGGTGGGCTTCTGCGAGGGTGGCGGGGGGCCCTCCGCGAGGGCGGGGGAAGCTTCAGAGGAGCCCGCCCGGCTTCCAAGAAGCCTTCTTTCAGGGGGCCCAGGGACACACAAATAAATAAACACAAATAAAAGGATTCCCCATATTTTTCCACATTTTTGGGGTTTTCGTCTTCCCCCCCCCCCCCCCACTTCCCATATTTTCCTATATTTTCTGGGAATCGACGATTAATTCTGTCTGTGTGTTTTTGTCCCTCCTGATTCTTAGCGACCTCTGGTGCCCTCTGAGAAGCTCCTGCCTTCTGAGAAGCCCGCCTGGCTTCTAAGAAGCCCTCTTGGAGACCTCTGTCAGGGGGGCGTAAGACCCGGGTACAGGGGACTCGGAAATCCCCGACGAGGTCGTCAAAAAAATGACGAGGCCGAGCCTGCATTTTGACGAGGCCTCCCGCTGCAGACATCCCACGAAACTCCTACTCGTCAAAATCCGAGTCGCGGTCGTCAAAAAACGATGGCGAACCCGAGTCCTGGCAAACCCAGGTCTTACGCTCCCCCGACTCTGGTGCCCTCGGAGAAGGCTCCTGCCTTCTGAGCAGCCCCTCCGTCTGCTCAGAAGGCGCCCCTGCCGCGCCACGCCCTCGCGGCTTCCAGCAAGTCAGTGGAGGCCTCCGGAGGCCCAGCAGGGGCCAGCACGTATCCCGCAGCGTTGACGTCCTCGCCGTCGCCTTCGTCCTCGTCTTCGCCATCGCCACTCGTCCGTCTCCGCCCTCGTCGTCGCCGGGCGTCGCCGGTCGTCGCCGACGCCGACGCCGACGTCGTCGCCGTCGTCGTCGTCGCCGTCGTCGTCGTCGTCGTCGTCGTCGTCGTCGTCGTCGTCGTCGTCGCCGTCGTCGTCGTCGTCGCCGTCGTCGTCGTCGTCGTCGTCGTCGTCGTCGTCGTCGTCGTCGTCGTCGTCGTCGTCGTCGTCGTCGTCGTCGTCGGTCGTCGTCGGTCGTCGTAAGCCTCCGTCCTCGTCACGGGTCGTGGTCGCCGTCGTTGCAGGTCGTCGTCTTCTGGCTCGGCCGAGCGGCGGCGCCAAGGCCGTGCCGACAGCTGCGTGCCCGGGCTCGTTGCCGGTGGTGAGCATCAGCAGCCGCGAGACTGCGAAGCGGGTGGCCGCCTCGCCCCTGCGCTGCATGGCCTCGCGGCTCCCGCCTGCCTCCCAAAGCTGCTTCCTGCCTCCTCGCCTCCTCCTCGTTCCTGCATCGGCCCTGCCCCTTGTCCGCCTCTTCCAAGACTCCTTCTCCCCCTCCTCCTTCTCCTCCTCCTCCTCCTCCTCCTCCTCCTCCTCCTCCTCCTCCTCCTCCTCCTCCTCCTCCTCCTCCTCCTCCTCCTCTCCTCCTCCTCCTCCTCCTCCTCCTCCTCCTCCTCCTCCTCCTCCTCCTCCTCCTCCTCCTCCTTCCTCCTCCTCCTCATCTCCTGCTCCTCCTCCTCCTCCTCCTCCTCTCCTCCTCCTCCTCCATCTCCTCCACCTCCTCCTCCTAGCCCTCCTCCTCTCTCCTCCTCCTCCTCCTCCTCCCCTCCCCCTCCTCCTCCTCCGCCTCCTCCTCTTCCCATCCCCTCCCTCCTCCTCCTCCATCTCCTCCACCTCCTCGTCCTCCACCTCCTCCTCCCCCTCCTCCTCCTCCATCTCCTCCCCTCTTCCTTCTCCTCCACCTCCTCCGCTTTCCTCCTCCTCCTCCTTCCTCCCCCTCCTCCATCTCCTCCTCCTCTTTCTCTCCACCTCCCCTTCTTTATCTCCTCCTCCTTCCTCCTCCTCCTCCTCCTCCTCCTCCTCGTGGCCCTTCGTGGCTGCTCCTCCTCCGCCTCTTCCCCCCTTCGCCAAGACTCCGCCCTCCCTCTCCTCCACCTCCGCCCTCCTGCCAGCTCCGCCTCTTCCTCACTCTCCTCCTGGCCATCGCTCGGACGTCCATTCCCTGTGTTTTTGTTTCGGTTTCGTGCGTGGTTTTTCTTTTGCGCGACATGATGAAGGATGCTGCCCCATGGTCCTCGCCGAAGGAAAAGTGTTCACGTCCGAGCGATGCCAAGCCTCCTTCATCCGTCTCACTTATCAGCATCTCCTCCCTGTCGCACCACGAGGCCCGTCGCCAGGGCGGGCGGGGGTAGTTTCACCGCTTACGCTCCTGAAGCAGGGGGCTTCCCAACAACTCACGGATGCAGGGCGGGGGGGGGGCAGAAAGGGTCTCTTGCCTCTGCGCCGCGCACAGATTGTCTTGCATTGTGGATGCCATGACAATGGACACCCGAACAATCCAATTATTGAATGAAGCATGTGATTAAACAGTGTAAAGCATGTTCTAAACATGTTTCAAGCATGTTTTTGCATGCTGAACACATGTTTGAAACATGCTTTAGACATCTGGAAATGATTTGGCAACATGCTCCTGTCCACTAGTCGGCTTCCACAAGCCTTGCACATCTAAACATGTTTCAACATGTTCTAAACATGTTCCAAACATGGTTCAAACATGATTTTACATGGTAAAACACATGTTTGAAGCATGTTTTAGGCATCTGGGAAAGTATATGGCAGCATGCTTCCTCTCCAGTAATCGGCTTCCACAAGTCTTGCCCACCTAATCTTCTACACGGACGGGGAGCGCATGGCGCTCAGCACGGGGCCCCCGCCCTGGGGCGCCGCGTGCGCGCGTCGTCCTCCGCAGATATCCAGCAAGCTGCGCGGCGAGAGGGCGGGCGGCTTCGCCGGTGCTGCTCTGGCCGCGGTGCCGCGCAATGCTCTCGGCGGGGAGCCCGGGGGAGAAGAAGTGAGAAGGGGCGGGCCTTCTCCGAAGGCTCGGAAGCCCCCCAACCTTCCGAGCAGTCTGCCGAGCCTTCCCCGAGGACACGGCACAGAGCCTCGCAGAGGGCCCGCAGGCTTCCGAGAAGCCTCGCCGCCTTCCGATGGGGGCCGTCTCCTTCCCGCTTTCTCCCCCCCGCTCGCCGCCGAGGCTCATCCTGCACAAGTCCAGCGATGACGCGGAGATGGAGGGCAGCTTCGCTCAGAAACGGGGCTCTCGTCCGAGACCTCGGCAAGCTCGTGCACCACGTGCACAGCTGTGCGGCGGCTGCACGTGGCTGCGCGCGGCTCCTTTTCGCAGTGGGCATCTCGCTTGGGGCGTCCTCAGACGTGACGGCTTTGAGTCGACGTAACATGGGGCAACAGTCATGCTGGTGGATAGCAGTTCTTTGTCAACGCGGGGCTGTCGTTGAACATTTCGTTGGACTTTACGGCCCTACCTGTCGCATTCCACGCAGCTCGACAACTCTAGGCAGCTTGTTCAAAGCGGAGCGTCCGCATGACGTGCGCCCCCCTGGGGCGCTCGTCTTTCAAAGGGGGAGTTTCGCGCAGTGAGAAGGATGCTTATAGGGACTAATGGGGAGGGGGCTTAGGTTTGCATGTTGCAGCATCGTTGGTGCATCTTGGGTCTACTCTTGTCCTCCTCCGCCTCTTCCTCGTCCTCCTCTGGCGGTATGGGAGGGGCCTGGTAAGGAGAGGCGCATGGCGGTGCCAGAGATGGACTCGGACGAGTGGAGGGAGCTGAGGGCGGTGGAAGGTTGGTGGAGCAAGATATTCTGGCGATGAGGAGGCATGTTAAACGTGCACCTAAATGAAGCGCTGCCCCTGACGCACCATGCCAATGGAACTTTCGCGTAAGCTTTCCATGCCGAACTGGCGTCGCCAGGGCCGGTCAGGAGGTGGATATGAGCAGAGCAGCCTCAACGTCCGGATCTTTTGAGACGTGCTGAGAATGGGTCTGGGCAAGGTTCGCGCGCGTACTTCTCACCCCTGTACTGGCACAGGTCGCACGGCACGGCCTTCCATAAGAACGGCAGCGGGGGCCCCTGCGGGAGGCGAGTGGTGCATGTCTTACTTACAGGCCTCGGAACACATTAGCGAACACATGCCACATTCATCCATCAACGCCTCCCCCTCCCCCCAATGTTCAAAGTTGGCGGTGGGTCTGATGAGATGCACTTCGACCGCAGTCTCCCCCGCGCGTGCCAACATTGAGTTCGGGGGAGAGGGGGGGTGTTCAGTAATTGTTTCCCTCTACCGTATTGCAGGCAATGCTTGTTACCCTAAGAGAATTGTAGCTCGGGCCGCACTGCAGGACCACGGGTTCTTGGCAAGGCATCGTCGCGAGAACCCCGTGCTTATCACTCAAGTGGTGAGCCACCGCCTCCGGGCATCAAGCAGACGCGCTGTACTGCAGTAGAGAACACGGCGAATCAGTTCGCTAGCCTTTCTTGGGACCCCATGAACGTCAGCATGGATGTCGCACGCCCGACCTGAGGACACGGGGTCATGTAGGCGGACACATTGTCTCTCCACGAACTGCATCCAGGGGGAGGACAGGTATGGTGATCAAGACGGCGGAGGGAAGAGCGATGTGCGACCCGTTTGTCGTACACGCGTTTTTGTAGACCTTCTCACGCCCTGTCCCGCAGTGGGGGCGGGCCCTGATATCGACCCGCTGGCGTTGGCGCTGTGGGGGGGAGTGGAGCTCGTTGCGAGCGGATCTATCGTTACTTAGTGCACGGCAGCTTGAAAAAGGCCTGCGTGGCGGAGGCGGGCATGTCTTTTGTTGGCTTTCCGCCAAAACTAACACGGATCGACTCGGAATTGAATGTGGCCCTTGACGACTTTGGTTTGGCTCAGAACATGGGCAAGCAGACGTTCCCGTTTTCTTCTCGGGCTCGGTCGCCCATTATTTCGGACAACTATTGAGATTATCAGGCGCGTTTGATTCGGAGGGCAGGCCCCTCGATAAGGCGCGATATCTCGGTCCTGTTCTCACCCTTCGGGGCACTTGCCACAATGAAGCGGCTCGGCGATGCGCAGCTGCCAGGGAGGCGTTTTTCTCGATGGGCGGGGTCTGGTCGTTGCCACCGTGTCGGCGATGCAAGCGTTCGCTGTTAGTGGGCCTGGCGCGGAGCACCCTCGTGTCCCGTCTGGAGCTCTGGAGCCCTTCGTTCTCACGCCCCGGGGCTTCGATGCCCTGGACTGGGAAGGGCCACTACGCAGCAAGTGTTGCAACACTGGGAGATGGTGGGGTCCAGTGTGGGGTTGCACATCCGTCGCCTCCGTCTCTACCAAGCGTGGGCCAAGGACCTCGAGGGCTCTTCCCTGGTTCTAATCGCCCTCTTCGGCACCATGGCTATCGACTCGGATCGGCCCCCGACCAGCAACGGCGCGCTTACTAGATGGGCTTCCCCTTGGGCTCGCCAGGTGGTGGGTCTGGAGCTGGCGGCTCGTCTCCTGGACGAGGGGTGCATCGAATCGATTGCATCGGGCGTCAGCGTGCTTGCCGATCTGGGGGTTAGCGTGGATCTTAGGGTGATCGATCTGACCCATATTCGGGCGGAGACTTTCGCGGTGGCGATACAACAAGGGCGCCTAACTTCGCGCTTCGCGCTGCGCGAATAACCCCGCGCTCTCGCGCCGCCTCAGGGGAGAAGATGAGGATGCGGAGGAATCGGAGGCGAACAACGACGCGCGAAGCGCGAATAACTTCGCGCCCTCGAGGCGCCCTTGCTTTAAGCGCGCATGCAACTTCTCGACCATCTTCGTTTCGCTCTTCATCGGCGCACTTTGGCCGCAACCTGAACGCCCCCCAGATGTTCATTTCAGAGCGAGGGAGCCGAACGGCCATTCATTGCCCCTGTGTGCGTGGCAGAAGTGGCGCTCCGTGAAGCGGGTTCTGCTTGCTGGTGTTGCATTTGCGTTGCCATCCCTCGCCCGCGACCCGCTCTTGACCCACCCGGCGACCCACCCAAGGGGTGCTACGTACCTGCTGTCGTCATACTTTCCGAGGTCGCTGGTGTGCGGGACGGCACCTGCTCACTTCTATGCGTCGTGGTCCGTGTCCGCTGCACGGTGGTCGCACCCTTGCCCGTCTCGTCGAGTCGCGCACATGACGTATTGTATTCGTCAATCCGAATTTGGGAATCTCTACGCGCTCAGTAGCCGTCTTTCTGCTCAACACTTGCTGGTGGTGACTTCGAGCTCGGCGGCTCTCCGCAGCAATCGAGATGCGCAAGGGGGGGCGGCGCCTGCGGCCGATATGCTCCCTCCTCCGTGGCACAGTGTGGTCGTCAATCCGCGCAGGAAGCCCACTGCGGATGAGGAGGGCGTTTTTCCCCAAAAAATCTGCCCCCACTCGAGGCGACCCGAAGCGTCCACACAGGCAGTGGCGAAACACTAGCGGGGTGCGGTGCCGATCAGGACACTTTTGTTGCAAGTCCCTGACGGGGGGCGACATCCCGCCAGGGCACCTCGGACAGTAGTAGCGTCAACGGCAACGGCGCGCAGGGCAACGGTGGGGACCAGGCGGACAGCGGCAAAGGTGCGCAGACGGGGGCGCGGAGACGGCCAAGGGTGGCGCCGAGGGCGGCGTCCCTGCAAGCGCTGGCGCGCCTCGTGCTCACCGGCGCCCGCAAGCTCGCCGAGGTCTTGGCCACCGTGCAGGACAGGGTTCTGGTGCCCGCAGCCCCCTCCCCCTCGTGGTGGAGGTCTGCGTGGAGGCGGGTAGAGCTTATGAGAGCCTCCTCCTCCTCCTCCTCCTCCTCCTCCTCCTCCTCCTCCTCCTCCCTCCTCCTCCCTCCTCCTCCTCCTGCTCCTCCTCCTCCTCCTCCTCTTCCTCCCTCCTCCTCCTCCTCCTCCTCCCCTCCTCCTCCTCCTCCTCCTCCTCCTCCCTTCTCCTTCCTCCTCTCATCCTCCCTCCTCCTCCTCCCTCCTCCTCCTCCTCCTCCTCCTCCTCCTCCTCCTCCCTCCTCCTCCTCCTCCTCCTCCTCCTCCTCCTCCTCCTCCTCCTCCTCCAACCTCCTCCTCCCCCTGCTCCTCCTCTTCGCGGCCCCCCCCCCTTGGTGGAGGTCTGCGTGACGGTGGGCAGAGCTTGTGGGGAGACGTCCCACGAATTGAGGCAGGCCGAGAAGAACGGTGACCAGGTGGGCTGGGAGGCCCGGGGCAGGCCGCACCTCCGCGTCCTCGCGAGCCTCCCGACGAGCGGCGCCTCTCCAGCTGCGCCGGCGAGGGCCTCCAAGACAGCGTGCGCTCGCTCCTCACGGGCGTCTCGAGCTGCGCTCTTGCGGAGGTAGGCCTCCTCGCGCGTGGCCTTCGAGCCGTGGGTGCACCGCGAGTGGGCGCTGCACCGCAGCCGCGGGGGTGCCGAGAGGCGCCGCGCCGGGCCCGCCACCGTGCTCCTCGAGCAGGCTGCGGCGGGGCGCCGCTCCCCGAGGGCCCGCCCTGCGCGGCCCGCTCGAGCCCTGCCATCGCTCGGACGTCCATTTCCCGTGCATTTTTCGGTTTCGTGCGTGTTTTTTTTGCGCGATGGTCCAGGATGGTCCTCGATGGTTCTCGCCGAGAAAAAATGCACACGTCCGAGCGATGCCAGGGAGCGGGGAGGTCGTCCGCCGCCCGCGAGGCGGCGGAGAACGCAGGGGACAGCAACGGGTTGCGGGGTGCTGGCAGGCAGCGCAGCGCCTGGCAGCACGCTCAGCGAGGGCCTGGCGGCCCCAGAGGGGCGGCCCAGCGGCCC
>CAUYUJ010002587.1:0-42500 GCA_963575745.1 Prorocentrum cordatum | reverse complement strand
ATTGCACGGGCCCGTTCGCGCCCAGATTGGGGTGATGTCTCAGGCGGTTTGCAGGTTTGGGTGCTCTACATCCATTTCTTTCGGAGCAGTTCCAGAGGATGTCTCGGGCGATGCGCTGTTTTCAGCACTCCCAAAAGGGGGGCCGCCATGGGGGTATTGCACGGGCCCGTTCGCGCCTAGATTGGGGGGATGTCTCAGGCGGTTTGCCTGTTTGGGTGCTCAACATCCTGTTCTTTCGGAGCAGTTTCCGAGGATGTCTCAGGCGAGGTGCTGGTTTCAGCACTCCCAAGGGGGGACGCCAGGGGGTATTGCACGGGCCCGTTCGCGCCCAGATTGGGGGGATGTCTCAGGCAGTTTGCCTGTTTGGGTGCTCAATATCCTTCTCTTTCGGAGCAGTTCCCGAGGATGTCCCAGGCGATGCGCTGGTTTCAGCACTCCCAAAAGGGGTGCCGCCTTGGGGGTATTGCACGGGCCCGTTCGCGCCCAGATTGGGGGGATGTCTCAGGCGGTTTGCCTGTTTGGGTGCTCAGCGTCCTTCTCTTTCGGAGCAGTTTCCGAGGATGTCTCAGGCGAGGTGCTGATTTCAGCATTCCCAGGGGGGGAGGCCAGGGGGTATCTCACGGTCCCGTTCGCGCCCAGAATGGGGGGATGTCTCAAGCGGTTTGCCTGTTTGGGTGCTCAATATCCTTCTCTTTCGGAGCAGTTCCCGAGGATGTCCCAGGCGATGCGCTGGTTTCAGCACTCCCAAGGGGGGGCGCCAGGGGTATTGCACGGGCCCGTTCTCGTCTTCACGGATGGATTTTTCTGACAGATGTTCAGAAGGACAGGAGGAGAAAGAGGAAGAGGACAAGGAAGAGGAGGAGGACGGAAGGAGGAAACAACTACTTAAAGTCGTCGTAGTCGTCGGCGTCTGTCTCGATCTCGTTTTCCACGTGGATTCGCTGACACTCGGATATTGAAACGGACAATGTCTTCTACCGAAGTTTGCAATCACTATGAGATGCACATGTGGGGATCTCCGCGTCGAGTAATTTCCTGTGGATTTTGCATGATTCTGGGAATGCTCAATTCTTCGGTCTTCCAGGCGTCCGAGACTGCACAGGAGGCCAGGGCATCGCTTCAAATTTAACAAAGAGGGCTTCCAAGCAGTCCAAGAGGAGCCCCGAGACGGCCCAACAGGGCCCCAAGATGACCCGAAGAGAGCCCCATGACGGCCCAAGATGGCCCGAAGACGCCTCCCGAATCATTCCAAATCGTGACCCGGTCGTTCAGGGAGACCGCGGTTGGAAGCAGGGTGGCCCGGGGAAGCCCCCAGTGGCCCCCAGAAGGAACCCAGGAGGCTTTCGGAAGGCCCCAACACCCCCTTACAAACCTTCGTCATACTTTCAGGCTCTCCCAGGATTATACTCCACCAAAAAAAGTTGAGGTGGTGGCGAATTCGCAGGGTAGAGCGACAATGAGGGAGAGCAAGAGGAAACATGAGGGAAGGATAACGAATAACATTATCACAACGACGATACCAGAAAAGGCAACAAATCATTGTCGCTAAATGTTCCGTTTTACCTTACTGCTTGTTGCCTTCCTGCCTGCATGCCAAACCTGAATGACCAAAGTGCATGGTGCGAAACGCCAATTATATATATACACATATATATATATATATATATATATATATATGTTGCCCCCCCCGGAGGGGCCGAATATACCCATATCCACCACCTCTCGAGGTCTCCGAAAATCGATTCTCCAGGCGGTGTCATGTGGCGAATTCCGGAAACCCTGAACCCAACAACGTTGTCATCTTTTGGGAGGTCGACTTTTGCTTCCGCTGGCTTCCGCCAGCCTTCCGCCGGCTTCCGCCGGCTTCCGCCAGCGTGGCCGCCCCCGCTTTCCTTCCGCCGCCTCCCGCCGAGGAAGAGATGGCAACCCCTTCGATGCGCGAAGGCAAGGCCCTTTTTGAAACGCCTCTTGTACAAATTCCCCCTCGGAGCACGTGGCACCCTCCGACACCGATCCTGGGCCCAGGATCGGCCTGGCCAGGGTCGGTGTAGGAGTCGTTGCATGTGGCTTGGCGGCGCGCGCAAGGGGGTATGGGGGAGGGGGGAAGGCTTCTTAGGAGGAGGCTGCTTTTTGGAAGACGCCGACCGTGCATCTACAGACATGGCCCGCGCCTTCTGAGCAGCAGGGGTGCTTCTGAAGAGCCCTCCCCCCGTCTCCTAATCTTAGGCCGGGCATGTCTTCCCACGGGCGGATTTTGGAAGACAAATCAAAAGAAGTCAACAACTAATCACACATAATCAAAAAACAATAGAATCCTCGTAAGATTTTTCGGTTGATTGTTTGAGGCTGAGGATGTTTCTCCTGCAGCTTCCCAGACGGCAGGAGGCCCCAGGACACACACATAAATACACAGAAATGAAGACATTCCCCATATCTTCCCATATTTTCGGGGTTTCTGTCTCCCCCCCCACTTCCCATATTTTCATATATTTTCATGGGTTTCTGTCTCCCCCCCCACTTCCCATGTTTTCCCAATATTTTCCTGGGGATCGACGATTCATTGTGTCTCTGTGTGTTTTTGTTCCCTCCTGCAGCTTCCCAGGAGGCAGGAGGCCTCCTGCACCTTCTGAGGAGCCCCGCCCCCCCCCATGCCTTCCCCCGCTGGGCTCGCCGCCGAGAGAAGAGAAGGCAGGGACACCTTGGGGGACCCCTGCGCAGGCGCACCCGCCCCTGCGGTCGAGACGCTGTCGCAAGGAACCCTGACTACAGTCGGGGCCTTGACCTAAGGAACCCAACGTAAGGAACGAGGCCCCGTTTTTCCATAAGTTAAACTTCGGTTTCCGATCGAATACAGAAGGAAAACCTGAGGCAAGCTGCGAAACACTTTAGGAACGCGGAGCCCCTCCCCAACGAAAAGGGTTCCTTCTTCAGGGCCCCGACTGTAGGGAACGAGGCCCCCTTTTTTCCCGTGCGTGAAGCTCTGGTGCCCCGTGGAGACCGAAGGACCACCCAAGGCACGCCGCAAACACACAATGAAGGAGCACCGAGACCCTCCCCGACGAAGAAGGCTCCCTCTTCCGCGGCCCAGCTGTACAGTGCATGTTGCCCCCCTCGCTCGCCGAGGCCTCCGCGTCTTCCTCCTCCTCCTTCCTCCTTCCTCCTCCTCCTCCTCCGCCTCCTCCTCCGCCTCTTCCTCCTCCTCCTCCTCCTCCGCCTCCTCCTCCTCCTCCGCGTGCTCCTCCTCCCTCGCCTCCCCCCTCCTCCTCCTCCTCCTCTCCTCCTCCTCCTCCTCCTCCTCCTCCTCCTCCTCCTCCTCCTCCTTCTGCTGCTCCTCCTCCTCCTCCGCCGCCTCCTCCTCCTCCTCCTTCTCCTGCTGCTGCTCCTCCCCCTCCTCCGCAGCCTGTGCTCCGTGCGGCCGTCGGTCCTCCAGCGCCGAGAGCAGCTGCCCCGCCCCGGCCGCGCCCCCCGCCGCGCCGCGTGGCCGCGCCGCGTGGCCGGGGCCGCCGCGGGCGCCGGGGCCCTCCGCGGGGGCCGGGCGCCGACGCTGCCGCCGCCGATCGGCGGTGGCAGGGGAAACACAGAAGAACCAAAGAACTCCAAGGCAGAGCCCAGAAAAATCCAAGAAAGCCGCAGGAAAAAAACAACGAAACATAAAAAAACACACACAACTTTTCCACTACTCACTCCACCTCGTCTCCTCCTCCTCCTCCTCCTCCTCCTCCTCCTCGTCCTCCTTCTCCTCCTCCTCCTCCTCCTCTTCCTGGGCAGGCGTGAGCTGAACGGGATCGCGAAATCGGATAGGATCGGAAACTGAGCGGATCGCCAGCGGATCGTCCCGAGATCGGATCCCCGAGTCATGAAAACTCGCGACGGCAACTTTTCGCTATTTTCGGCCTCTGGGGGTGCTTACCGGGCCTCGGGGCTGTTTAAAAAGGACTCAGGATGAAAAACTGGTCCCGCGGAAGGGGTCGAGACTTCTGCGGTCGACGCTGCTATGAAGTCATTACGTCGGGGGTCTGGGCAGGCGTGGGCTAGACCGGATCTCGAAATCGGATCGGATCGGAAACGGATCGGATCGCCAGCGAGTCGTCCCGAAAGCGGATCGCCACGCCCAGGCTTTGGCCAGCCCTGGTCGAGGCCGGCGAAGCGAGCTGAGTCCGAATCGCGGGCCCAGCCCGCGAATCGAGTCGCATCGAATCGGATCGTAGGCGGGGGCGGCGTCCACGAAAACGGTGTTTTGTGTCGGCGGTTAACGCCGGTTTTTGGAGGCAGACCCCAGGGAGGGGGAGGAGGATGAGGAGGATGAGGAGGAGGAGGAGGAGAAGGAGGAGGAGAAGGAGGACGAGGAGGAGAAGGAGGAGGAGGAAGAGGAGAAGGAGGAGGAGGAGGACAAGGAGTAAGTAAGATACGACTATGGGCCCGCAGCTTTCGGTTTAACATGGAAAGGCGTGGCGGCGGTGACAGCCACAAGGCCGCGTTCGGCGCGCGCCTGCAAACGTGGAGTGTTCAAATCAGGGGGCTACGATTTGAACAGCAAAATCATCCAAATCAGCGAGTGCACCTGTCGGGCGACAGCTAACTTGCGACGAGGATCGAGCAGCGCCCAGCGGCTCTGACGAACCGAGAAGCTGGGCCCCAGGGACACGCGCACCGACGGATGGGATGCGGCGAGCCCAAGACAAGGAGGGATAGCAGGCCCAATGGCCGTAGAAACTTCAAGTTGCCCCCAGGGGCCGAGGCAGGCGAGGGGAGCAGGCAGGAGGCGAGGAGAGCGAGGGGAACGAGGGCAGAGGCACCAGCAGTGGAGGGGCCCCCAGGGCCGGCGGTGTGTGCGATCGGGGGCCCACCCCGCAGCGACAACTGCGATATGTAAAAAAACGGGACCAGGCCTAACCGGGCACGATGGGCCCCTGGAAGCCGACGTCATCGACCCGCCCGAGCCCGATGATGCCTCGCCGGCGTCGCAGCGCGAAACCCACGTCATTGGCGTGAAAGAACACGTAGGCGCAGCAATCGGGCGACACGCGGTACGGCCACCAGCAGCTCCTCGTCAGAGCAGCGTCCAAAGGTAGGGCGCTACGTGGCCACGACGAGCTGCAGGTAGGATCTGCCAGCGCGAACTGCAGCAACATAGTGACGACCGAATCTAGACAAGCTAGGATTTAGCCAGGTCGAGCTGCAGCGAAACAGTGACGACTGAACCTACCAAAGCTATGATTTTGCGGTCGGAAGCAGTCGTGCTAGCCCTACGCCATACCGTCGGCCGCGTTCTGACTAATCTCCTCCATGGCGCCTGGCGGCGCCGCGCCCAGCGCTCTGCGAGCCCCGACCTCGGCCAGCGCCTTTAGGGGCAAGCTGCGGGCGAGTGCGGGCGAAGGCAGAGGCTGCTCGTCGGACTCGGGCGAGGGCTGGCCCATCGGAACTTCACTCAGCATGATGTGCACCTTGCGCTTCGACGGGTCGAAGCGCTTTATCACTCGGTAGAGGCGGAGAATATTGTGCAGCTCGTATGGCTGCAACTCCGCCCATGCCTCGGCGTGACGCACCTTGAGCAGCGAGTGCGTCTTCTGTCCCAGCGCGGCTCCACGCTGGAGAAATTTGGCGAGAAACCCATTGACGATATGCAGGTGAGGAGGACCCAGCTGGCGGCCTTTCCCGCGGGCTCGGACTTCGAGTGAATACGTCGTCCCACTTCCCTGTGCCGCGCCGATCTCTCGAGCGTCCGCGCCCATGAAGAACGCGTCCACCCCCGCAGCCCACGGGTCTCGAACCATCTGCGAGGTCAGGGGGACCTGCTTGAGCAGCGCGCTGATGAGGCCCGCCTGCTTCTTGTTGAAGCCCGTGTCCTTTGCCTTGCCGGGTTGCCTGTTGCGTTGCCTCTTGTCGCCCTCGCCGTGCTGCCGGCCGCCCGCGGTAGCGAGCTGTGGCCCGGAAGCTGGCGACACTGCGCCGCTCCCGCTGGACTTGGCGTGGGGCCTGGCCTTGCCCGCGGGTGCCGTCTGCCTTCAGCTCTGCGGCCGCCCGCTTCGGCAGCTGCCACTTCGGTGTCGCCGCCCCTCGGCGCGGCGCGCTCGGGCACGAAAGGGGGGTGCAGCTCGCGGATGTGCGCCTGGAGCTCAGCCAAATCGGCGAGCGAGTCGAGCTTGCAAGCGGGGCGCTCGAGCTTAGGGGGCGCGACGGGGCGGGCGGCGCGGGCCGTCTCGGTAGGGCGGAACCCTCGACGAAACGCTCGGCAGAGGTGGGCCTTGGCAGTTTTCTGGAAAGCGACGGAGGACCGACGCGCTTGGCACTTCTCAGTAACCGCGCATCTAGCTTAGCACGAGAAATCGCCATGGGACCCCCCAGTTGCGTGCATCTTGTGCGCGATGGGCGCAGCGCGCGTGAGGAACTCAGCGTCGCGGGCGCCCCCGCCCTTGGAAGTGCAATCGCACGTGAAGACGCAGCCCGCGGGGCCCGGGAACTCAAGAGGAGGACTCATTGAAACCGGGGTCCCGCTTCCAGGAATCGAGGGGGTTGCCGAAATCGATGGCGTCGAGCTCGGTGCATCCAGCCTGCCAGATTTTACGAAACGCCGAAACGTATGCCGAGAGAAACAAACGCGAAACGTGCCCGTCGTAAAATATGTCGTGCACGCTCTCCTCCCAGATCAGAGGCCAACCCTCGTAATCAATGAGCAACCGACGGGAATGGGCGTCCGAGACGAACCGAACAGCGAAAGCGTTGGTACGATCAGAAAGGCGGCCCTGGAGCAGCGCGGGGGAGGCCTCGAAGCCGAACTGCCCAAACAGGAGAGCGACGACCTGGCGGTGCTTGTCGGGCCAGCGGACGATGGCCTGATACCAACGTAGCCTCGGGATCAGAAGCTCCACGTATGTCGGGGCGATGTCCATCCACTTCCAGACGCGGCGGTTCCCCCAAGACTGAGGGCGGCCCCCCGACCGATCGCGCGTGGCACCCGCCGTTATACAACTAATCTTACCTAGCAGCGCAATGTCTAACTGGGCCTCTTGGGCCTCCGTGAGGTGATGCGGGGTCAGGCCGGACAATGGCGCGCCTGTCGCAACCGATATGAATGCCGGTCTCTCCACCTTGAACGAGGCCCCCGAAGGCCGCGGAAACTTAAGCGAGAGCCAGCCGCGATTGGCCGCTTGTTTGCTCAGATGCAGCTGATGGGAGAACGCCCCAGACGGCAGAAACTGGGGCCCGAGGTAGCGCGCGTGGGGGGCCACTCTGGCACCGCCGACCTCGGCAGAGTAAAACTTGCGATTGGCGTTATAACCGCAGAGGCGCGGGGCCAGGACCTGCTTTTTAGTGTTCTGGCGGTGGCTGAAGGAGAACAACCTTGCCCCGGGGGCTTCCGCCAGGGGGCCCGAGGCCAGGGGCAAAACAAAGCTGGGTCATCCACGCGTTAAAACAGGCCACCATAGACGCCAACATCGTAGATAGCACAATGAGAAACAAGCTGGGGGGTCTTGGCTCTGGCCCAGCCACTGCGCCATGGGCCGGGCGAAGCCCGCGCGAAACTCGTCGGGGGCGCTGGGGCCCCCCATGAGGGCGCCGCTTTGAAGGTGAGGGTGCGCGCGCTGGTCCGCGCCATCTATGCGCGAGATGGGCGCGGCGCGCCTGTCGGCGAGAAGATCGGCGCCCGCCGAGGAAGAAGCCCGTGCAGTCCCTTCCTTGTCCATGCGCGCGCGTGCGCAGCAGCCGAAAACATTCTTCGCGTCGTCGACAACAGCGCCGCGCCGCGCCCGAGCCGAGCGCCAGCGATCCGACAGCGCGTGCACTCCGAGCATGGTGTTCTCTCTCCGGCGCGGGATGCAACCGCGGTCGAATTCGCCTGCGTTGCTGCGAGGTACGGAGCGATAAATGCCGCGGGCCACGGCCCTGAAGAAGGGGCAAGGCCGCGCGAGAAACGCGTGCCACCGTCGGGCTTGGGAGTCTGCCGGCCGACCGAGAACCCCGCGCGCGTCGGAGGCCCCCGCGCGCCCACCAGCGCGTGGACGGACTCCCAATCCCAGCGGTGACGTGACCCACCTCGGGAGGGGCAGGCTCGGCGCCGAGACCGAACGGAGTCGGGCGGGATTTGCTGAAATACCTGGGCTTCAAGAGCATGGGCTAAGTTGCCCCGGGCAAAGACCGCAGGGGGTGCAGAGCGACGGCGAGACGAGCGGCGCAGCGCCTGCGAAGCTCTGAAGGCCCCCCCCGCCCAATATCCCAGCCGAACCTCTCGCTCGCGCGCCTCGCGGGGCCAGCGAGGCCCGCGCGTAAGGAAACGCGCCCAGGGGAACCTGGGCCGTCGAAGGGCCGCCCTCGTCCCCGGGGGGCCCTAGACAGCCCGCGAGTTCATCGGCCGACGCGTGGTGGCGTCGCGCCGCCGAGTAGCTGCGACGCGTGGGGCCAAGCCCCGTGCCCGCGAGGCGACGAAACAAATCTTGGAGGTTGGCAAGGTCGTGGCGACGCCAGGCCTCGTGGAGGCCCTCAGTCCACGATCTGCGGCAGGCCCTCGCCCGCCGTCGCACCTCCAAGCGAGTGCGGTTCGAGAGGTCGCGGATCTGGGCGTCGAAGAATGCGTGGGGCTCGCCCAGAAACCGAAGACGACCCCGCTGCCGAAGTAAGAGACAAACGCGAGCACGGTGCTCGGCCAGGGCCTTGCCAGGAACACGACGGGCGCGGCCGAAGTGTTTCTTGGCGATGGGCTGGGCGACCGAGAGGAGCGCGCGGCGTCCGTCGTCGATGCGGTCGGCCTCCAGGTAGCCCATGCGGGTAGGCTCGCGCTGCTTCGTTGCTCCATTCGGCTCGGACGGGAAATGCCCCCGCAAGCCAAGGGTCTGGAGGGCCAGCTCGATCGCGTCAGAGTTCCAGGCCAAAGCCTCCGTGGGGATCTCCAAGCTGGGGACGCCGACGTCGACCTCGAGCAGCAGCGGCGCGTGGTCCCGCAACGTGCCCTTGCCAGGGTAGAGCTGGAGAGCCCGCGCGGCCTTCGTCATCGTCGCCAAATTGCTGATGCGCGGCGAAGCCCCCGAAGGCAGCGCGAAGTGGTCGATCCACGAGACGCTCTTTTCGCCGTCGAAGGACGGAACAAGCTTGCAGAACGTGGTGACGCAAACGTGGTGACGCAGTCCAGGTCGAGACGATGGGCCGCGGGCCGCGTAGCCCATGCGCTCCTGTACGTGCGGGCCCACGCACCGAAATGTGTCGGTCGCCCAGCGCAAACGAGTCGTTCAGGTCAACGAGAATAAGCGGCGTGGGCCTCTCGGGCATGGCGTCCAGCTGCGCACCAAACCACTCGCTGATGACATCCACCGTGCGCCTCCAAGTCGCCTGCGTGCCACGCGGGCCTGGCGGCGGGAAGTAGAGCGCGACGACCGCGAGGTCGAGGGAACCCTAGGGGACACGGGCGAGGCCCGTGCGCCCGTGAACAGCGGCGGGGCCAAGGACCACGCGATGAAGACGGGCTGCCAGATCGCGCCGCCGCAGCCCGATGCTGACACCCGCCGAACGATTGGTGAAGGGGCCCCAGCCGTAGCCGAAGTGCAGGTAGTCGTGGCCCGCAGCGTTGGACTGCCGCCGCACCTCCTCGCGCGGCAGCGCGCGAAACCTGGTACCCATCAACAGCGGCCGAACAACGCGATCTCCTCGAACCTCCTCGGCTGCACGCATTACACCCGCATATGTTCCAACGCATGGGGCCCTCAACGAGCCCTGCCAGGGTCGAGCTGCAGCGCTCATCGGTGCAAGACCCTGCTCGGTTGGGGAGGCTTCGGTGCATAACCTTCAGCAGGGGGAGCCCAACTTGGCTCACCTGGAGGCAACTCGGCAGGGGAAGAAGCTGGAGGACGACGAAGAGGAGGAGGAGGAGGAGGAGGAGGAGGAGGAGGAGGAGGAGGAGGAGGAGGAGGAGGAGGAGGAGGAGGAGGAGGTGGAGGAGAGGAGCGGAGGAGGAGGAGGAGGGGAGGAGAAATAGGAGTGGAGTAGAAGCAGGAGCAGGAGGGAAGAGAGGAGGAGGAGGAGGAGGAGGAGGAGGAGGAAGAGGAGGAGGGAGGAGAGGAGGAGGAGGAGAAAAGAGGAGGAGGAGAGAGGAGGAGGAGGAGGAGGAGGAGAGGAGAAGGAGGAGGAGGAGAGGGAAGGAGGAGGAGGAAAAAGGAGGAAGGGAGGAGAAAAAGGAGGAAGAAAAGAAGGAAGAAAAAGGAAGAAGGGATGAGAAAAAGGAGGAGGAGGAGGAGGAGGAGGAGGAGGAGGAGGAGGAGGAGGAGGAGGAGGAGGAGGTGACTTCTGGTGCGCGGCCTGCCGATCGTTGCATGCGATGCGACTGTAGAAACCGAAGTGCCTGGGGCTGGCACCCCCGCGCCCTTCGAGCGCCGCGCACCAAAAGGTCATTTCGGCGAAGGGTCACTCCTACGTCGTCCTCCTCCTCCTCCTCCTTCCTCCCCCCTCCTGCTCCTCCTCCTCCTCCTCCTGCTCCTCCTCCTCCTCCTCCTCCTCCTCCTCTTCCTGCTCCTCCTCCTTACCCGACACCGCTGCTCAGCGATGGCGGCGGCGGCGCCGGCGGCCGCGTCGATGGAAACGGTGTTTTTGTCGGCGGTTCTGGCAAGGTTTTTTGGCGGGTTTCGTAAGTCTCTATGCTCTTCGACGTTTTCGGGGGCTTCGACTTCCAGAGGTCCCCGAGGCTTCCAGAGAATCCGAGCGCAACGGATCTCCCACCCCCCTAATTATCCCTCCTCCTTTCTCCCTCCTCATCCGCAGGAGGATGGACCTGGGCGGTGTTGGCGTTGCAGACAGTATCCATTCTAAGCGGGCGGGCGTGCGGGCGCGCAGCTGGTGTGGGCGTCCGAGGATGCTGAGGTGGTCGAGCCGAGCACGACCTTGAACCAAAACTGCTTCGGAAAGGCGTTGAGAGCATTGGGAATGCGGTGGCCTGCGCTGGTTTCGCAAGTTTGCTTACTTTCCAGCTGTTTTTGTTCAGAAGCGTCTGACATGTTTCGCGCAGTTTCGTAGGTTGCCGGATGTTTCATCTATTAATCCCAAGAAGTGTTCAAATATCTCTGGAGGGGGGAGGACAAGGATGCGGAGAGAAAGGGACAGGGGGAGGACGAGGGACATGATGATGATGGCGCTGATGATGAGAGCACACGAGCAAGAAGATGAGGAGGTGGAGTCGGAGAAGAGGTATGATGATGAGGATGAATATTAGCGCAACGTGTGCATTCGATACACCATATATATGTATATGTATACATATTCATGTATTCCTTTTATGCACACGTGCACTATTTTCCATAGAACGAGTGCCGGAGCGAAGAGCGCCAGCGCACGAGGCGCCCTGGGGGTCTTGTGCAGCGCAGCGCCTGGCCAGCAGCGGTCAGAGCCCGAGGGCAAGCGCAGGGGCCCCGCATGAGGCGCACAGCGTCCCCCGCACGAGGCCTCCGCGTAAGACTCGCGCGAGAACTACCTTTCAGTCGGGTGTCCCCCTACAGGGGGATTTTCGACGAAAAATAAGAAATACCTCGAAAATATTCCAAAATGGTCGAACAATACTCAAAAAATAGTCCCCATATTATTTTTTGACTATTTTTGAATACTCCCCCCCTGTAGAGGGACAGGCCCGACTTCATACTACCTCTACGGGATGCAGCGCAGGCTCATACACTTGTCGGTGCAGAATTATGTGTATGCATACATCTCTGTATGTCGCAGCACGGTTTGTTCTGCACGCGCCCAAGTAACTGGACGAGACCGGCACCGCGGCAAGCACAGGGCAAATTCTGCGTCCGAGGCGGAGTTTGCCCTAATGGCCGAGGCGCTCTCCCCAAGACGTAAGGCCGCGCGTCGGAACACACGGCGCGGCGATATGCTGCCGTAGGACATCTCGGACACACATGTGTCGCCAGTCTGGACCTTACCTTCGAAAAGCGCCTCAGAACTCGGGTGAGAACCCGCGGCCATCGGGGAATTCGCCGGCCCAACGGGCCAGGGCGTGCTAAGATCTCCGGTACCTGGTTAACAGTATTTCTAGTTCGCGCGCGCGGGGCGGCCCCTGGGGGTCCCCGGACGAAAAGTACCCCGGCAAGGTCCCGGCAAGGTCCCGGCAAGGTCGGGCCAGAGATGCCGGAGCCCTGTTACAGGGCCCCAGGACGGGCCAAGAGGTCCCCAAGAAGCCTCCAAGACGGTCCAAGAGGGCCCCGAGACGGCCAAAGATCGCCCGAAGACGCCCAACAGGGCCCCAAGACAGCCCAAGAGGCCTCCAAGACGCCCCAAGGGCCTTCCAAGAGGCCTCCGAAGAGGGCCCCAAGAGGCCAAAATCGTTGATTTTCATTGTTTTTTTTCGATGTTTTTTGCGTTCTGGCTTTTTCGGCTTCCGGACGCTCCAAGACGGCCCAAGAGGCCCCCAAGACCGCTCCAAGACGGCCCACGAGGCTCCCAAGACGGCCCCGGAACGGCCCAGGAGGGCCCCCAAGACGGCCCAAGTGCCGCCCAAGACGGACCAAGAGGCCCCAAGACGGGCCCAAGAGGGGCTCAAGAGGGGAACCGAGAACTGAAAAATCGAGCCCTCCGCCCCAGAAGGCGCCCAGGAGGCCCCAAAAAGGCCCCAAGAGGCCCCCAAGAGGCCCCCAAGACGCCCCAAGAGGCGCCCAAGAGGCCCAAAAGAGGCCCCAAGAGGCCCAAAAACGGCCCCCAAGAGGCCCCAAAACTCGGCTAGCCCACAACGGTGCGACAATATGGGCCGGCGGAATGAGCGAAGCGATTAAATAACACATCTCCATGGGGCATCTACTGACAGGCCGGCTTTTTATCCGACGTGCCTACTGCGGAGGGAGTGACGTACCTCTCCAGGCCTTCGTGAGGCTGCTTTTGGGGCATTCTTGGGCCTTCTTTCGGCCCTTTTGGGCTGTCCTCGTACCCTGTTGGGCCCTGTTGGGGGTCTTGAGCTCCCGAGAGGCATTTCTCCTCCCTCTCCTCCTCTTTTTCTTTCTCTCCCACGTGTTCCCCGAAGGACGTACACAACGGCCTGGGGAACGCATACGCATGGTCCAGCAGTATGGCAAAGGGCAGCGGTGATCCACTATAAGCATCTTCGATACTGCCGCGTCCATTTTGTCGCGTTGCCAACTTGTGGAAAGGTCATCTGGAGAGTCCTGCCAGAGAGGTCCAATCTGCAATCTGGAACCGATCAAATGCGACGCATCAGAGCCGGGAACCTCCTCGAACCCCGAATCCAGAATCCAGAAGACGCGATGCATCAGAGCCGTGAGCCTCCTCGAATCTGAGTCCCGAATCTAGAAGATGCGATGCATCAGAGCCAAGAGCCTCCTCGAATCCCGAATCTGGAACTCAGAAAATGCGATGCGTCAAGCCGGGAGCCTCTTCGAATCAGGAATCTGGAATCTGGAATCTATGAACATGATCGACCCACGAACCCGGAAAGGAATATAGAACTGTAACACATGGCAGCGTTTCCAAAGACACCTGATTGGGTGACGGGCAAATGCAATGCTGAGTGTATCGATCTTGATGTACCCTGCCAAGGGCTGTGCTGTGCTGCGCCGTGCTGAATTGCGATGTGTCATGGCGCGACTGCGCTCTATAGCGTCGTGGATCGAGTTCTCCTTTGCATCCGAGTTCTGACCGAACTGATCTGGATCTTAAGCTCGAGCTGCCTGAACACATAGTAGCTGCCCCAGAGCTAATTGACAAGGGGAACATGCCAGGAGGACGCGCCGCGAAACGTCCCAAGGGATGCGCCAGGCGACGTGCCAGGGGACGCGCCATGGGGTCGCACCGTAGGACGTGCCAAAGGGACGCGCTACGGAACGTGCCAATGGATGTGCCACGGAATGTGCCAGGGGACGCGCCACGCGACGTGCCAGGGGGACTCGCCAAGGGACGCCCCACGGAACGTGCCAAGGAACGTGCCAAGTTGCAATGCTGAGTGTATCGATCTTGATGTACCGTGCCGAGGGCTGTGCTGTGCTGCGCCGTGCTGAATTGCGATGTGCCATGCCGCGATTGTGCTCTATAGCGTCGTGGATCGAGTCCTCCTTTGCATCCGAGTCCTGACCGAACTGATCTGGATCTTAAGCTCGAGCTGCCTGAACACATAGTAGCTGCCCCAGAGCTAATTGACAGGGGAACATGCCAGGAGGACGCGCCGCGAAACGTCCCAAGGGATGCGCCAGGCGACGTGCCAGGGGACGTGCCATGGGGTCGCAACGCGGGACGTGCCAAGGGGACGCGCTACTGAACGTGCTGGGGACAAGCGTTTCGCTCGAGACATCCTATCACAATCATCCGAATTCCTACGCGCGGGACGCGGCACGCGCGAGACATCCTCGGAATTCCTGCGAGCGGGACACGAAAACAAGCATTGCGCCTGAGATATCCTCTGAATTCTGGCCCCCCACGAGGCCCCCGCTCGAGACATCCCCCAATTTTGCAAAACCAGCGTTTCGCTCGAGACATCCTCAACAAATTATGAAAAACAAGCGTTTCGCTAGGGACATCCTCAATTTTTAATTCGCCGGCCCTACGCGACCTCGTTATTTATCGCAAAAGAAATTCGCCGGCCCTACAGCCGTCAAAACCGGGGGGAAACCAACTAAAAGAGAACCCTGGGCTCAGGCCCTTTCCGGGAAAAACGATGTATCAGAGCCAAGAGCCACCTCGAATCCCGAATCCAAAAGATGCAATGCATCAGAGCCGGGAGGCGGGAGCCTCCTCGAATCCGGAATCTGGAATCCAGAAGATGCGATGCATCAGAGCCAAGAGCCTCCTCGAATCCGGAATCCGGAATAATCGATGCATCACAGCTGGGAACCTCCCCGAATCCGGAATCTGGAATCCAGAATCCAAACGTGCGATGCATCAGAGCAGGGAGCCTCCTCGAATCCCGAGTCCGGAATCCGGAAGATGCGATCCGTCAGAGCCTGGAGCCTTTGCGAATCTGGAGCCTGGATTCAAAATCCACAAGGCGGCATGCGTCAGGGCCAGGAGCCTCCTCGAATCCCTTCTCCGGAAGGGAGAGTCCAGGAGGTGCCATGCCTCAGAGCAGGCGGCCTCGACGACGCCTCGACGACGACGCCGCCGACGACGTGGGCGACGAGGACGAGGACGACTGCGACGTCGACGAGACGGGCGGCAACGACGAGCGGTACAGGGGCGGACCCGAACAGGCGGGCCGAGCGGGCCGTTCGATCGAGCGGACGGTCGAGTGGGGCGGGCCGGGCGACAGCGACGACGACCACCACGAAGGGCGACGAGGGCGACGACCACGACGAGGGCGACTACAACGATGAGCTCGACGACGACGAGGAAGGACGACGAGGGCAACAACGACGACGACGATAATGGCGACGACGATGAGGGCGACGACAACGACAACAACCAGACCGGGAGGGTCGGGCGGGCGGACCCTGACGGGACGGGCAGGTCGGTGGGGCGGACCCTAACAAGCAAGCAAATCGGGTCGGGCGGGACATGAATATATAATACGTAAACGAGTTGGCCCGCGAGAGCCCTAGCGGGCGGGCCGGCGCGGGGCGGGCGGACCCTGACGGGCGGGTCGGGACGGGCGGGTGGGACATGAAAGGATGAAGCGTAATCGAGCCAGCACGCGAGAACCCCAACGGGCGGGTCGGGGCGGGGCTGGCGGACGCGAACGGTCGGGTAGGGTCGGGCAGGCAGGAAACGAAAACAACCATGATGCATAATCGAGCTGGCATGCGATGATCCTGACGGGCGGGTCGGGGCGGGCGGGCGGACCCTAGGTCGGGTTGGGTCGGGCGAGCGGGACTTAAAAAATGATGCGTGCTCGAGCTGGCACGTGAGAACTCATGAGAACTCTAACGGGCGGGCGGGCGGACCCGACGGGCGGGGCGGGTGGGCGGGACATTGATATATGATGCGTGATCGAGCTGGCGCGCGAGAACCGTAACGGGCGGGTCGGGGCGGGCGCACGGGACGTTAACGTAGGGTGCGCACTGTAGCTGGCACGTGAGAACCCTGGCTGGCCGGTCGGGTCGGTCGGGCGGATTCTGACGGGCGGGTCGGGCCGGGCGGGCGGCACATGAAAGTATGCTGCCCAGTCGAGCTCGCACGCGAAGCCCCCGGCGGGCGGGTCGGATCGGGCGGGCGGTCCCCGACGGTCGCGGGTCGGGTCTTGCGGGGAGTCTGATGCGCGATTTCTGGCCTGCGAGAAACCAAAGGGGCGGATCTGGGCGGGCGGGTGGTCCCGAACGGGCGGGTCGGGTCGGGTGGGCGGGGCATTGGAACACGATGCGCAATCGAGATGGCATGCGAGAGCCCTAACGGGCTTTTCGGGGCGGCCGGGCCCTGGGTCGGGTCGGGTCGGGCGGGAGGGAAATGAGAATATGACGAGTGATCAAGCTGGCGGGCGAGAAACCAAATGGGCGGGTCGGGGCGGCGATGGCGGACCCTAACGGGCCAGTCGGGCGGGCGGGCGGGACTTTTAAGCCATGACGCATGATCGAGCTGGCACGCAAGAGACGCGCCCCAACGGGCGGGTCGGGTCGGTCGGGCGGAGCCCGCCGGGCGGGTCGGGTCGGGCGGGAAGACATTCCAGTATGATGCGCAACGGATTTGGCACGCGAGAGCCCTGGCGGGAGGGTCGGGGCGGGCGGGCGGACCCGACGGGCGGGCCGGGTCGGACGGACGGGACATGAAACTATGACGCGTAATCGACCTGGCACGCGAGAACTCTAACGGGCGGGTCGGGGCGGGCTGGCGGACCCTAATGGTCGGGTCGGGTCGGGCGGGACGTGAAAGTATAGTGCGTAGTCGAGCTGGCACGCGAGAACCCTAGCGGGCGGGTCGGGGCGGGCGGGCGGACCCTAACGGGCGGGTCGGATCGGGTGGGCGGAACGTTAGACATTATGCGTAATCGACCTATCACGCGAAGACCTTAACGGGCGGGTCGGCCCGGAAGGACGGAACCCGGGTCGGGTCGGGTCGGGCGGGCGGGACGCGAAAGTATGATGCGTCGTCATCGAGCTGGCATGCGAGAGCCCCAGCAGGCGGGTCGGGGCGGGCGGGCGGACCCCAACGGTCGGGTCGGGTCGGGCGGGATGTCAAAGTATGATGCGTACTCGGGCTGGCACGCGAGAACCCTAGCGGGCGGGTCGGGGCGGGCGGGCGGGCCCCAACATGCGGGCCGGGTCGGGCGGACGGGAAACGAAAACAACAACGATGCGTAATCGAGCTGGCACGCGATGACCCTAACAGGCGGGTCGGGTCGGGCGGTTCTTGTCGCAACCGCCGGGCGCGGCTCGAAGAACTAGCCATAATGGATCGCAGGAAAGGTCCCAGGGCCGATCTCGAGCGGATCGCGGGCGATGCCCCTCGACCTCCGTAGATCGAGGGTGTCGGTTGTAGGGCGTGTCGTGACGTGTTTGAGCGCGCTGTCTTTTTCTGACCTCTGGGGACTTTTGGGGCGCCCGGGGGCCAGGGTCTGGATCGGAAGTATGCATTGCCATGCACGTTCCCCTCCTCCTCCTCCTCCTCCTCCTCCTCCTCCCTCCCTCCCTCCCTCCCTCCCTCCTCTCCCTCCCTCCCTCCCTCCCTCCCTCCCTCCCTCCCTCCCTCCCTCCCTCCTCCTCCCTCCCTCCCTCCCTCCCTCCCTCCCCCCTCCCTCCCTCCCTCCCTCCCTCCCTCCTCCCTCCCTCCTCCCTCCCTCCCTCCCTCCTCCTCCTCCTCCGCCTCCTCCTCCTCCTCCTCCTCCTCTCCTCCTCCTCCTCCTCTCCTCCTCTCCTCTCTCCTCCTCCTCTCCTCCTCTCTCCCCTTCCTCTTCCTCCTCCTCCTCCTCCTCCTCGCTTTTCTCTGCTACTCCTCCTCGTCGTCCTCGTCCGTTCTCTTCATCCTCCTAGTCCTCCTCCTCCTCCTCCTCCATCCGTGATCTCGTCTAGCTCCTGCAAATCCTCCTCTTGCTCCTCGCCATTTTTCTCCCATCCTTGTGGTCCTGCTCATGCTCCGATTCCTCCTCCTCATCCTCCCTTTCCACGGCCGCGATCCTGGGTCCTCCTCCTCAAACTTCTTGTCAACGCTCCTCGCTCAGCCGTCCTCAACCGCGTTGTTCCCCCCCTGCACGTCGGCGCTCGTCCTCCCAAACCTTCCTTCTACTCAATATCCCTGCTCCTCCCTGTCCCTCCTCAACCACAGACGGTCTCGAAGATGCTTCCGAATCCCCCGCTCGCCGCATCACGACGGCTCGAGGGTACCACGGAACCTCATATCACCCAAAGGCCAAATGCACAGATCTGGACTGGAAAAGCCTATCCGAAATCTGAATCTAAAATCAAACATCCAATAATCGCCAGCGTGGACCCAACACATTTTGTTCTTGCATTCTACGTTGTGCGATATACGTGGTAATCTATTTATATAAATATATATATGTATGTGGTTCAATCAAACTTAATGTCAATTGAGTGTTGCAACCGATGTTCAGCAATCTGTGTGGTGTAAGCTGGGTGGTGCAACCAATGTGTCGTGCAATCTACGTGGTGCAAAGCAGCGCACAGCAATGCAACACCGTGCGAACCAGTGCAGAGCGCGCGGCGACGAGGCGGCGGGCGGCGACGAGGCGGTGACGGCGGCCACATGGCAGCCGGAGCGGCCCCCCGCAGGCCCAGGCGACGGGCGGCGGCGGGCAGCGACGAGGCGACGACGGCGGCCACGTGGCGGCCAGAGCGGCCCGCAGGCCCAGGCGACGGGCGGCGACGAGGGGGCGACGCCAGCCACGTGGCGGCCCGCAAGCCAGGGCGACCGGCGGCGGCGGGCGACAAAACGAGGCGGCCACGGCGGCCACATGGCGGCCAGAGCGGCCCGCAAGCACGGCTCCTCATAAAGACAAATTGAAGCCCCTCAATAAAACACTGCTTGGGGAAAATCGAGTTTTCCTGGACTCGGGAAGCCAAGCCAGAATCATTCTGCGTGAGCTCAGAAAGCCAATCTGGAATCCGAATCTGGAATCCGCAATTCTGGGCTCGAAAGGCCAATCCAGAATCCGAATCCAGAATCCAGAACACTGGACTTGAAGGTCCGATCCGGAATCCGAATCCGGGATTCGGAACCCAGAATTATTCAAGACTCGAAGAAAGTACAATCTGGAATCCGGAATTATGCATAGACTCGAACATCAAATCCAGAATCCGAATGTGGAATCTGGAATCCGAAATTCTGGACAAGATCCAATCCGGAATCCGAGTCTGTAATCAAACTTTCTGGACTCGAATGTCCAATCTGGAATCTGAATCCAAAATCTGGAATCCGGAGTCCAGAACTCTGGACTTGAAAATCCAATCAAGAACCCGAATCCAAAATCCGACTTCAAAATCAAATCCGGACTCCATTTCGAAATCCAGAATCCGGGCTTCCGAACTCCGAGATCGGATACCCTTCCGGCATCAGTAAATCGGGACTCCCAAATCCGATCCAAAATCCGAACCCAGAATCCAGAATCCGGACTTCTGTATCCTGGATTCTGATTCTGGATTGGACCCCTTCGTCTGAACTCTCGGGATCGCCACTCGAGTTGCGGCAGTCACACACACACACACACCCGTGTTGGCAGGCATGTTGTGCGACCTCTCTCGGGAACCCTCGGGGGGAGCTTCTGGGAGCCTGGCGGCGATGGTGTGGCCCCGTCTTGGCCAGGACCGCCGATCCGATACAGAGCCCGTGTGACGCGAATAGAACGGACGACACCACATTCAGAAAGGATTACACAACTTTCCGGGCAAACCTGAGCGTCCGCACCGGGAGTAGCGTTTTTTTTTCGAGATGTGCCAACACTGCAGCCAGGATACCTTCAGCCCTGTCACAGGCTGCGTCAGTGCCTCAACCCCCGTGCACTTTGTAGTCCGTTGCCACGTTTGGGATGCGATAGGGTTTAGGCGTTTAGGCGTTGTGGCAATCTGTGAACGTTGTGAGGTGCCGAATGCGCTGGGGTCTTACGCTTCGTGGCGTGTCAGGATTTCCATTCCCTTCCCATCAAGCACATCATGAACACATTCGTTCAAAACGAGATGCAACATCGTCGATACTTGTTGGCCTGAAAGGCTGCGCACGCATGACTACAACGAAACAAATAGTGAGAAAACGGAGGTAGTACCAATGAGTTATCAGTGCGCCGCAGGAAGGGGGAGCTCTGAATTCGATCAATCATGCAATCAACAAACCGTGTAATCAGCACTGGACTAGGAGCCAGAATCAAATTGCCATAATTCGTCTGCGATGTCGTCTTCCCACATTCGCTTCGTTTCGTGCTACCAAGAATGGAGCCAACTCTTTGTTTTCATTGCTGGCCGTGCGGAGTACGCCAGGGACCAGGCCCCTTGTGACCCGTTGCTGCGCACGGGATGCGCTCGGGCCTCGTCCCTGAGGAACTGTGTGATTCGGTATGGCGAATGTGATGCGTTGGGGCCCAGGCCCCGTAGCACCTGGACCCGATGTAACGCGCAGGATGCGCTGAGCTGGAAAGGAATCGGGGGAGCTTCACTAATGCTGCTAGGAGTTGTCTGACCTGGACAGAGCTGACCCGACCCCAGGAGGAGGGGGAGGAGGAGGAGGAGCAGGAGGATGAGGTGGTAGAGGAGGAGGAGCAGGAGCAGGAGGAGGAGCAGGAGGAGGAGGAGGAGGAGGAGGAAGAGGAGGAGAGAGGAGGAGGAGGAGGAGGAGGAGGAGCAGGAGCAGGAGGAGGAGGAGGAGGAGGAGGAGGAAAAGAAAGAGGAGGAGAACCCACGGGAGGAGGAGGAGGAGGAGGAGGAGGAGGTGGAGGAGGAGCAGGAGGAGGAGCAGGAGGAGGAGGAGGAGGAGGAGGAGAACCCACGGGAGACCGCGGGGAACTGCCAGGGAAACGCGCGGCACCCCGGGGGGGGAAACCCGAGAACCTGGCCTCGGCGGGCCCTCGGCGGCCCCTCGCGCAGGGCGGCGCCGTGGCCGTCCTCGCCGATCTGGCTGTCGATGTGGTCGTCGTCGTCGTCGTCGTCGTCGTCGCCGCCGGCCCTCTTGCGCAGAAGAAGGCGACCACTTCTTCCCTCTCCTTCCCTTCCTTCGCTTCGAGCCACTCCTGGCTCCCAAGCCCTTCTTCCATGTCTAACAATGGGGTGTTGCTAGAAGGGCTCATGGCCCAAGGTGCTCCCAGGATTTCCAAGGAGGCCACACGGCCTCCGGGGATCCAGAGCACCCCTCACGACGGGTACAGAGGGCCCAAGTGTTCCAAGATTGAGCGAAACGCTTGGTGCACCTTGGGGCAGGGACACCATTATAAACCCCGGACACCTTGTGCAGGACACGCGAGAGGACACAGGACCCTTTCGAGGGCCACATCGCCACAGGAATATAGGAAGGCACGTGTCGCGAGGCACGGGCCGCAAAAGTACCCTTGAGCTGGCAGGCTCGACCTGCTCATCCGGGCCGACTGCGCGGGTTGGGAAGCGCAGGGTGTTCGGCAGAGTCGTCACGGTGAAGACGACGACTGCCGAGCGGCCGAGAGCGCCTCGAAGAGAATGGCTTGGGCATCCGGGTGCAGGTGTGCGCTCCGTGGGGTTCCGTTCGCCGCACTTGGCAGCAAAACTGACATCCCGACAACGGCCTCAAGGGAAGAAGGCAGAGCCCAACTCCGGAGAAGGGGGTCATCAGGAGGACGGTGACGAGGACGGCGACGACGAGGACGACGACACGACGACGGCGGCACGGCCTTCCGCCTTCGCCTCGTGTGAGGGCTCGCGGTCGCGAGGTCTTCCCACGGGGCGCTCGGCGGGAAGATGAGCCTCCCGTCTATCTCGAAGTCCATCGGGAAGTCCATTTGCCAATCGAGGTGCTCCTGGAACGGCTCCTGGTACTTGGGGCACGCCTCTCCTTGTCGTCTTCCCTCTTCTTCCGCCTTCTTGTATTTCTCCTTATCATCCTCGTTCTCCCTCCCCCTCCCCAAGCACTCTTAACCACTTCTAGAAGCTACCTGGGTGGAGGGCAGGCCGATGTCAAAATGCTACTCTCGCCCCATCGCCGCACACGTTGGTCTTTTACGCTTCCAACATTTACGCGGACGGAAGGCGCTTCCTTTTCATATGTCGCTTGAGACTTCCCCCGAATGTATGCCAATACCAGAGGTGTTGCACAACAATTGCTTAGATTGGCGACTCACCTCTGACATCGGGATACCGTTTGATACCCCCTGGAACTTTGCAGCCTTAAGCGCAAACCGTGCGCAACATGTTCACGGGTGCATGGCGACCTCTTTCCATAACAGGGCTCCCGCTTGGCACTTCCTTGAATTTGACGACCCTACCACTTGGCATCTCGCGCAGCTGCAGGGATGCAAGGCAACTCATGTTTAATACATGATCCGCACGCGGAGCATGTGTTAAAAACGACACTGTACTGTCGAGTGCGCCGGTGGCAGGCCGGCAGCAAAAGACGGAGAGCAGGTAGTCTTTAGAGGGACAGGGCCGACGCTATCCAGAGGCTGAGGCGGAGGATCGACCGCCGGAGGCGCTGGACGCAGCAGCCGACCTCGGCTGCGATGCGAACGAGTCGACGTCGAGCTGCGTGTGCAGGATGTTGCAGGCGTTCGCTCAGGCATCTCTCGAGGGCGCGATCTATCCTAGCGAGGCCCAGGGCCACGCACTGCTACGAGGCGCGAGACTCGAAGCAACGCATCGGGCTGTGGTGTTGGCGGCGCCGGGCAGATCCTGGCAGGTAGAGAAGCGCTCGGCGGCCATGCGGACCACCTGCAAATTTCGGCCTCGTCGGCCTCGGGGCCGTCGTGTAGACCTGGTCGAGGGCGGGGGCGGAGCTGATCCGGAAGAGGCAGAGGCCGAGGAGTTGGTGGAGACAGGTGAGATCCAGGCGCTGCTGGCAGGCACGCCGGAGATAATACCCCTGGACGATGTGCTGGATGTGCGCGCGACGTGGACGAAGAGTGCGATTACATGGAAGGAGGCTCGACAAACAATCGATAATTCGAAGCAGAGTCAAAGTTCGGTACGAGGTAGTCGCCGCTGGAGGAGGTGAGAAAGCGGACGAGATACTACAACTGCAGGGAGCTGGGCCGCTTCTAGAGAAATTGCCCGAAGCCTCGGCAGCTCAGGTTGAACCAATCATCTTCTACGTCAAACAGGCCACCAACTTCGAGTGAATCATCGAGTGTGAAGTTCGTTCTGCTCGGGTTTCAGTGTGGCGATGTGTCCGAAGAAATGGCCGTGGGGTTACATGAAGGCAACCCTCGACGATCGAAGTCACCATGGGACGGTTCGAATGGTCGGGACCTTAGCGTCGCCAAGATAGATGGGTCGCATTGCCAGGTCCTCAGCGTCGCTAAGGTAGATGGCTCGAACAGTCAGGGCCAGGGGGGCTCGCCAGGGGGGTTCGACACCACTGCTTCCAACAAGCGGGCGAAGGATTTGAAGGGCAGCGAGGATTACGACGGCGACGTGGTGCAGTCTAAGGGCCTGAACACATCAATTCCTCCGATGACGTCCGAGGGATGAGCAGGTCACTACCTGATCGACTTGTGCCAGGCACCGCCAGATGTGCCAGACCACCTGCAGCTTGATGACTACCTGCAGGATCCAAAAATAGAGTGGCAAACGGAGGACGTGCGGGTGCGCATGGCCAACAATGAACTCTCGAGTGACAACAAGGTGAAGGCCCTCCCTGTCCCACGCGTGGGGGAGTCAGACGAGGACTTAGAGACGAGGCAGCAGCAGGGGAAGCAAGTCATGAGCACCGACATGCAACAGGGACAGAACATGGTACTGAGTAAGAAGGTCTGGAAGCACTTGCCAGCATGCCTGGATCAATTCCCCAGGCTGGTCAAGCCTCCGAGCATCAAGGAGGTCTTCTCTCTGGGCAAGCTGTCGGCAACGGCTCGGGAGATGGACACCGATGCCCGCCGGGCCCGCGACGTCAAGATCGGCCACGACCTCAACGATCGGCGAGAACAGACGCGCGTCACAGAGGCCATCGAGAAAGCACACCATGGCTGGTTGCACTGTTCCCGCCCTGCAGGACGGTGAGCAAGACGCAGAATACGCGAGCACTCCAATGCCAAGGCTGGCCGGCCGCGCGCACGCGACCGCCGTGCAGCCACCGTGCGCGAGCCGCGGACGACAGGCCGCTCCGCCGCGCGAGGGCGTGCCCGCCCGTGGAGCAGCACGACGAGCTGCTCCGACGGGGCACGGGGGCGGCTCAAGACGCGGACGAACCCCGGTGGTTCGAAGCATGGAATTCTGGTCTTGGAGTGCAGCCGACAAGTGGTCAATCTGAAACCCTGAAGTCGTCAGTTCAGTGAATTTCGAATTTGTATTGTAGGTCAATTTTCGCCCCAGTGGTTCGAAAATTGTCTTGTAGATACTTATACTGAGAGAAAACCCCGGGCGACTGGTCTCTTGACTTCTGGCTGCAGGTGAGCGCCGCCACCAGCACAACGCCGGGTACACCAGTGGGCCTTCGCCCAAGTCCCACAGGGGCCACCGCCGCAGAACTGCCGAAACGAGAGCCAGCTCACAACTTAAACCTTGGTCAGGGCTCGCCACGCGGCAACGGTCTGGCCACTGGGCGCCTACCTCAGAGCGACTGTGCGCTTATAAGACGACGCGCCAGGCTTGTGCAGCGCGAGCCCCCGGCCCCTGAGGTACGGGCGTACCCGGGTGTGAAGCCCTCGTGAGCTCGCCCCCGCCGGAGTCATTCCTCCGGCGGCGCTCCAGCCTGCGCCAGAGCAGACTATGACGACCTGTCGAAGAAATCCTGGGGGATGGGCTCGCAAGTACACGGAGGCTCTCAACTCTGCCGAGTGGTGTGCCAGGCTGATTCGTGCGTAAGCAGACGGTGGACGACTGGCTGACTTTGAGGCTCCAGTGGGAGCGAAGTCATGGCAACTCAAGGCATGGACAGCGCGTACCTGGTTCAGGCCCACGGGTGTGCATTCAACATGGGACCCTGACCCTGGCATGCTGATGACCAAGTCGCACGAGCTCCTCTTCAGCTTCCAGAGCCTGGCTGAGCGACTGGACGGGCCATGCACTAAGGAAAACGAGCTCAACATAACAGAGCACAGACTGAATAGTGGTATGCACGGGTGGAACAGTTCACCGAGGCCTACCCGAACAAGCTGCTGGGTATGGTGGATGAGCTCCAGGCGAGAGAGGTGGTGAACGAGCTGAACGTGCTCACGGCTTCAGTGGCAGAAAAGGCTGGCACAGGAGAGGAAATCGTGGATCAGGCAGGCAATCGGGCGGCTGCACAGTAACCTTGGACATCCATCTAATGACCTGCTGGTGAGGAGTGTTGGAGAATGGCGGCGCGACGGCGTGAGCTCCAGACATGGCGCGACACTGGGCATTCAAAATAAGCCGACAGGCTGCACGTCCCGAGGTTGTGCAATCAGCAGCTCTAGCCAAGGATGTCCCACCCTTGCATACGGTGTGCTTGGACCAAGCACTTGCCTGGCTGCATCGGCGGACCGACGACGGTCAAGGCGCTGAACATGATCGATGTAGGGCCCGAACTGCAGCAGATGGAGCTGCTCTTTGAGACCGAGACGGGGGCGCTGCTGATAATCTACCACGAGTGCTGGGTTAGGCTCGACGGAGATGATTGGCACGGATCGTTGGCAACGTGAGAGACACCCTGGTGTTTGCGTTCGGCGGCCAGCGGTTACTGACGGCTCGATGGAAACTACGGCCAAGAACATCCGAAGACATTGAGGATACTTTGGATCAGACGACGGCACCACGAGGAGCAAAAACCAAGCTGCATCGACATCACCGAGGGCAGCATACCTCCAGGTGCGGATGGTCGTGGCGATGGGGGCGCAACAGCAAAGAAGGCACGACGGAATGATGGAAAAGGACTGGGCGCGGAGGAAACGAGAACCAAGACACCCATGTACTTGGTTCATTAAAAGAAACATCATAATTTGCTTTTAGCGTTTCCTACTATGGGCTCTGAGCTGGCCGGACACGCTGAATCAAAACTTCACCCTTTCTTAAACGTTGTCACGCCACATTCTTCAGCGTTTTTCAGGCCCGTCGCTGTGGAACATAATGTTTTAGTCGATCTGTTGATCTGTCGTCGAAGGCTGCCCCTTGTCTTCCCTGCCGTCTTCGCTTTCTTTCTCCCGTTCTTGCCGTAACATCTACAGTAAACCGGATAGTAAGGATGCGCGGTTAGGATGCAAGGGCCTTGGACGCCCATTCCGAAGTTCTTCGAGCGGGGCGCGGCCAACGACACTGGCCAAGGATGGACCGAGGAGGCAAGGATGCAAGGGTACCCTTGGGAGGGATGCCTATCCTTACTATGCGGGTCGACTGTATAGATGGGGCGGTGGCTGCAAGTGGTTCCCGCGCAGAGTTGAACACGGTAGCAACAGCGCGCTCGGACACCAGACTGGCACGCGTGCGAGACAGTCCCCAGAGCACACGGCCCGTCCGCAGAGAGCTCCAACGGTGAACATGGCAGGCTCCAAAAAGCACACGCAACACACAACGAATCGTACGTATTGTTTCAGCGTGCTCAACTTTTTTTGAGACCTGGAAACGCATCGAACATGGTTTCCAGTGCGCCGAGTTGAGCATGGTTAAATAAATGCTCACGGCATACTAGAGCTAATGAAGCCTATGGATGCAGAGGTTGCACAACCTGCCGAGGGGACGATGCACCACCCGATCAGGCCAGACTGTAGCGAAGCTCGAAAGCACGAGTGCGACGGCAGGTGGAGGAGATCATCCAGGGGCAGGAGTTCAGGCGCCGCATCGGCGCGGTAGCTTCGCGTGACCCAGCGGCCGAGGTCTTGAGGGAGGTTCTGGAGCAGGACTTCCGATAGAGACGATGGCAGACGACCTAGAGGACAGTGCAACGATCGACCTCTGAGCCTCCCTGGAAAGACCTCGGCGCACTCGGAGAGCTCGCCGTGGCACGGGGGGGAGTCTTGCGCCTCGGGTGCGCGCCTGCGCGAGCGCCGTCGGAGCGAATCCCGGGTCGTCCTCCTGCTCCAGCTCCTTCGCCGAGGTGTGCCCACTCCCCTGGCTATTCCGCAGCGAGCTGGGCCACGATCGCAACCTAGTGTCAAGGGGTGCAGGGAACCGGGGCAGGAAAAGACGCGAGAACGCCACGCACACTTTTTGCTCCGACAACGATGTGACACCGCAGTCGCGGGTGAATGCGGACGGGAAGCGAGCATGTGAATTGCACACAACAGTGTTGATGAGAACCGATCTGCATCGCGGCCGACAGCGGAAAAGGGAGACCCCGACCCTCGAGTGTGCAAAGTTGCGATGCGACCCGCCAAAGGAAGCCTGAGCGCAGCCCTGCGGCCAGGCACGCGCAGCCGCTGGCGACAGGTGCGCCGAGTGCAGAGGAGTGGCAGAGAGGGCCAGGCGAAGCGTCCGACGCCGCAGCCCGCCCGGGCGCAGATAGAAGGCGCCGAGCGACGATCGGAGAGACGCGTGCCCATGCCGAGCCTGGGGGGGCGACCGCGCTCGGGGTGAGAGCAGCCGCGCAAAGGGCGCGCGCAGCCGGCCGGCGGCCGAGAGAAGCGAGGCGGGATGCGCCTGCCCAGGCGACGCCCGGCGGAGCGACCGCTCCGCCAGGCAGGAAGCAGCGCGGAACAGGCCCGAGGGGGCCCAACCCGGGCAGAGCCGAGAAGAGAGGCGCAGGGACGGGCGGAGGGCGAGCGCGCGCCAACGCAGCGCGAGAGACCCCCCGAAGGCCTGCCAGAGGCGCGCCGCGCTTGGCGGCACCACCCAGCGAGCGCAGTGACAGCAGGGACTGGACTGCAGCAGCCGCTTCAGCCGAAGGAAGGATCCTGCAGCGGCACGCGGTGGACGTGTGGCACTTGGGCTTCGTCATAGCCCGAGCCGAAGGCGAGACGAGGAATGGGAGGAGAGGCCCTGCCTGGCGGAGCGTGGCAAGCGGGACCAAACAAGCGTCGCCGACCTGCCGGGCGCCCGCCACCAGCTCAAGGCGTCGCGGGCCGGCACAGCTCGCCGAGTGCGTGGCCGCCGTATGAAGGATGACGAGAAACGAGGCAACAAGGCGCCAGGTTAAGACAACTTGGCCAGAGGCCGGCCGTCGCCTGGCAGGAAGCCGAGGACCCCCCGGCCCGCGGGGGGGGGGGGGGCTGCTGGCCGGTCCGCGGAGGCACCCAGCCGGCAGAGGCCAACAGGGGACGCCACTCCCAAAGTCCCGCAGACTCCACCAGCCTGTCGGCGGCGACGACAGGGGCGAATAGCCCCGAAGCTCCCAAGCTCCCACACAAGTCCACAGGCCTGCAGGGTACCCGCCCGTTCCGAGGGCGCGGCGCTCAGCCTGCGCTGCGGAATGTTTTTTTTTGTGTGTGTGTGTGTGTGTGTGTGTGCGTGCGTGCGTGCGTGTGTGCGTGCGTGCGTGCGTGCGTGCGTGCGTGCGTGCGTGCGTGCGTGCGTGTGTGCGTGTGTGTGTGTGTGTGTGTGTGTGTGTGTGTGTGTGCGTGCGTGTGTGTGTGTGCGTGTGTGTGGAAAAGCGGGGCCAAGCGAACAGTAAGCCGTACGAAAGTGCTGGTCACCCAGATAGTCCTTGCTAGACTCATCCTTCCTATCTCCATCCTTACCAACAGAATCCTTGCGCAAGGATCATTGCTACGTAACACTTTGAACATACATGTTCGTTAGAACACTGACACAATTCTCAACCAATAATTCTTACTGACGGAACCCTTGTTTGAACGCCGTACATACAACATTGTCCTTGACACATGAATCCTTACATAACTGCAAATCTAGATAAACATATGTATGTGTGTATATTAACTGTACACATTAATCGTGAAGAACTCCGTACAAAACAAGAAACCGTGGCCATCATATGCTGCAATACTGACGTAGTTTGTGCTAAAGGAACCCGTGCGTAAAACACTGAGCCCTTTAACTCACAGCTCCTTGTTACAATAACCCCTCTTGAACAACACCCTAGTAGAGGAACCCTCATGGAAACAACAAGACCAACGGTAAAGGAACCAAGCCTATCTCACCAACATCCGCTGATCTAGCTGCACTAAACAAGCTGTAGCTAACTGCAGCCGTTGCTGTACAAGTGCGGCGTCGAGTTGCAGTCGTAGTGCCATGCATCTTCGTCGTTTCCTCGTTCTTGCACGCGCTGGTCTGCCACCCGCTTCTCGAATCGGTGGTTTCTTCTGCACAGCTTTGCTGCACTGGCCAAGAGCCGATGCGCCGGCAGCCTCTCGCGCTTGTGGCACGGACCCGCGCCGAGACGGCAGCGTGACGGGGAGCCGTCTGCTAGAATAAAGGGGCCCCAGGACACACACACACACACATAAACACACGCAAATAAACAGATTCCCCATATTTCCCCATACTTTTGGGTCTTCGTCTTCCCCCCCACTGCCCAAAGTTTCCCATCTTCTTTGGGGAGTCGACGATTAGTTGTGTCTGTGTGTTTTTGTCCCCTCCTGATGCTAGAACGCACCCAACACGGCACCGAGGCCCCGCTGCTGGGCCGCTCCGGCCCGGCTCGGCCCGGCGGCGCCGCGGGCACCGCCACACAGCCAGGCGCTTCCGCGCGACGTGTGCCTGGCCATGCTGCTGGACTTCGTCGTGCCACGCGCCCGAGCACTTCTCCGAGGCAGTGTAAGACGGGAGCGGGGCCACCCATACCGTCTGGGTAGCAGGGCCACCCTTACCGTCGTGGTCGCACAGCAGGCCAAAAAACGTGCAAGACCAGTCTGAGCGACTCACGCGCAGCAGCAAGCAGGCTTGGACGGCGCAGAAGTTGTGGCACTGGCACCAGCTGCCAACAATTCCATTCACTGGGGGCTGCCCTACACAACAACTGCCAACATGGGGATGTCTGAATGTATGCGGCATAGCCCCCACTGATGCCTTGCTCTGTTGGACGCGGCAACACACAACACATAAACATATTTACGCAGCAACTGACAGCCGGCAGTGATACACAGGCGCCCCGCACACACTCACACTCCCTCCCTCTGTCTGTGTGTCTGTCTGACTGTCTATCTGTTTATCTGTCCATCTGTCTATCTATCTGTCTGTCTGTCTGTCTGCCTAGCTCTCTCTCTCTCTCTCTCTCCCTCGCTCTCTCCCTCTCCCACCTATCACAAACACACGCTGACATCCAAGGCACATTCACACATGTTCGTGCACACGGGCCAACGCATTACCACCATACACGCAAGCTATAGGCAACCACAAGTGCAAACACGCGTGCGCACACGCACACACGCATGCACATACGCACATACACAAACGCTAGCACACGCAAATAGGTTCAGTGGCACAAGAGAGACCAGGCGTGTCCGATGCCAGACCAGCTTCGATGCGGGAATTCTTGCTAATCGTCTGTTCTAGTTCTTGTAAGTCCACGTGAAGTTTTGTATGCCGAGCTTGTTGCAGAAGCACTCTGCATATGGCCTTTGATCAAATGAAGGCGCAAAGGACATTGCAAGCGAACTAGGAAGGTATCGAGTCCCCTTCGTCGATACATCTCCGGTTGTCCCAACGCTATTGTTGTGCTATGTCTCCTGGGAAGGATCTCCACTGTGGAGAAGGCCGCCAACAGCAGCAGCAACAACAAAGAGGAACTTCGATCATTTCGAACATCGAGCTAGCCGTGGATGTTCACAGTTCGGACTAGCCAGACCGCGCAGACATATTGGCAGTGCGTGCTGGAGGTCGACCTGCTGCTGTACACGCGAGTCGCGGAGCGCACGGCGATATCAACAATCCACGCGCATGTCATGCGACCCACGTGTGTGACACTCTGGACAAGGCGAACAACAGGGGAACTTATGGCAATCGTCGGCGAAGGCGGTCGAACACGAACACCAAAGCGGTCCAATCAAGCGAGATATGTGATAAGCGTAAGGAAGCTTCTCAAGCCGAGCTGAACCGATCGAGCCGAATTGAGGCGAATCAAACCAGCCTGAAACAGTTTTTCGGAACCCAAATCGAATCCACTCGATTCCTAGCCCAAGCCGAACAGAACCAGCTCCGAGTTGAGGTCGAACGAACACGAACCTTCTGATCCCTCACTGATCCCTTCCGCTCTCCTCTCCTCCTCCCTCTCCTCCTGCCGCCTGCTCCTCAACCTCCTCCTCCTCCTCCTCCTTCTCCTCTTCCCCCTTCCCCCCCCTCCCCCTTCCCGCTGCTCCTCCTCCCTCCCTCCCCATACTTGTCCTGCTATTCCTCCTGCTCCTTCGTCGTCCTCCTCCTCCTCCTCCTGCCTCCCTTCCTCCTCCTGCTCCTCGTCCTCCTCCTCCTCCCGCCTGCTCCATCCTCCTCCTCCCACCTCCCGCCTCCTCCTCCTCCTCCTCCTCCTCCTCCTCCTCCTCCCTCCTCCACCTTCTTCCTCCTCCTCCTCCCTTCTTCCTCCTCGTCCTCCTTCTCCCTCCTCCTTCTCCTCCTCCTCCTCCTCCTCCTCCTCCTCCTTGTCCTCCCACGGAGACCGGCGGTGCCCCTGGGAGCCCTGCCTCCCGGGACGAGGGGGAGGACGCGGACCCCGAGGCCGGCGAGGAGGGGAGGCTCGGCCAGAGGGAAACCTACGAGGTCGAGCCCGACCGAACTTGGGGGGGAGAACATGCGCGCAACTGCACCGGACCGAACGTTGAGCCGAGAGCGACCGTCCCGGCATCCCTATGGGGCCTACAGTCGGGGCGTTGACCTAAGGAACCCTAAACAAGTAACAAGGAACGAGGCCCCTATTTTCCATAAGTTAACCTTCGATTTCCTACCGGAAACCTAAGGGAAGCCTGAGGCAGGCTGCGAAACACGTAAGGAACGCGGAGCCCCTCCCCAGCGAAAAGGGTTCCTTCTTCAGGGCCCCGGCTGTAGGGGGGGAGAACATGCGCGCAACTGCACCGATCCGAACGTTGAGCCGAGAGCGACCGTCCCGGGCATTCCTATGGGGCCTACCACGACATGTTCTCACAGAACAGAGGAGCGTGCGAATAGCAAGAACAAGGGCCTCAGAATAGCAGACCGACCTGTGGAAACAGGGCAGAGCGAGCCAGACATGTGCTAAGAACAGCTCGTGCAGGCTGCACACAGGTTGTAGACAAGTGTCCGGTGGGCCCATCGGCGAGCCAGGACGCAGCGCCACTGCGCGAGAACGGTGCAGGAGGATCGATCCCGCAGGAGCGCGAAACGTCCCTCGCACCGAAAGCTGGCGCAACTCTCCGTCTGCAGTGTCTCGTTCCGAACAACCAGGATCCAAACATGCTCACATCCTTTCTGGGCGACTCTTTTCCGCCGGCTTCCGCGGGCCTTCCGCTGGCAGAGCCGCCCGCCAGCGGAGCCGCCCTCGCTTGGCTCCCGCTGGCCTTCCGCCGAGGAAGAGATGGCAACCTCTCGATCTCTCGAAGGCGAGGCCCTTTCTGGAATGACTCACGTCTAGGAAGACCATGCTGGACGCCCAGAATGGGTATCCGTCGGTCGGAAGAAATGGGTACAAACATGAACATTAATTAGGAAGGCGTTGGAAGTAGAGTGGGCTTCCACCCGCCCCCCGACGAGGAGTGAAGAGGGACGACCACTCCACTCTTGAAGTAGGAAGGCGTCTAAACTAGATTGGGATCTGGGAATCCAAAAGTACATCATTTCAACGAGCGGCCTGTACGGAACAAATGGGCACGATATCCAACAGCGAACGTTGCTCAAAGCTAACAGCGGGTTCTGTTGGACAGGCGGCCTTTCTGTCTCACGTGGATAGCTTTCGCGGCGACGCCGACAGCGAGTCATATCCAAAATGAACAGGAACGACAAAAGAACAAAACACACCCATACCCATAGGGAGGTCGGAGGGAGGAGGACCGGCGATTGGTATGGGTGCGGGCTTTCGGACCCCCGGGGAGGCTTCCGTTCGAGCGGGGACCCCCATCCGAGTGTTGTTCGCTCGTCAAAGAGCTGCTGTCGGTCATCGTTTCCCATTCTTTCCGTACCCGTAACGATCGTGCGGGCCCGTGCTGCACCCGTTCGCTCGCTCCCGCGATGAGACGCCCGCCGCCGCCGGCGACGGCGGCGGCCCGTGACCCCCGCCTCGGGGGGCGGGGCGTTCGACGCGGCCATCCCCTTGCGGCGCCTCGGCGCGGAGGAGGAGGAGGAGGAGGAGGAGGAGGAGGAGGAGGAGGAGGAGGAGGAGGAGGAAGAGGAGGAGGAGGAGGAGGAGGAGGAGGAGGAGGAGGAGGAGGAGGAGGAGGAGCCTTTTGGGACCCTCAGGGGCCTTTCTTGGGCCGTCTTGGGGCTCTCTTTGGCCGTCTTGACACCCACTTGGGCCGTCTTCGGGGCCTCTGGAGCCGTCTTGGGGCGGCCTTGGGGGCCTCCTGGGCCGTTTTGGACGCTGTGAAGAGCAAAGAAGCGGACATGCTAAAAATGTACGTTTCGCCTACGGGATGGGACGATATTTGCCTCTTGGGGGTTACCTTTGGGGGCCTCCTGGGGCGTCTTGGGGGCCTCTTGGGCTGTCTGGAAGCCAAAGTGGGCCCTCTTGGATCGCTCTTGGGCCGTCTTCAAGCCTTCTTGGACCTCTAACAGGCGCTCTTGGGGCTGACTTGGGCCGTCTTGGGCCGAAGATTGCCGAAACTTGGGGCGATTAGATCTGACGCCCAGGCTGCCTACCCCCCCATCCCCCCTTGTTATTTCTCCCGACTAACGGATCGCGACTCTACGCGCGCTGTCCATCATCTGGGGCTGGGGCTGCCTAGCCTCCCACAATCCCCCTTGTTGTTTCTCCCGGCTAACGGATCGCGACGCTACGCGCGCTTTCCGTCTTCTGGGACTGGGGCTGCCTACCCCCTTCCATCCCCTTCATATTTCTACCGACTAACGGATCACGACGCTACGTGCGCTTTCCGTCATCTGGGTCCTCAATGGCCAACCCCCTCACCCTCCCCTTGTTATTTCTCCCGGGTAATGGATCGCGACGCTACGCGCGCTTTCCCTCATATGGGTCCTCAATGGCCAGGCCCCTCACACTCCCCCTTGTTCTTTTCTCCTGGCTAACGGATCGCGACGATACGCGCGCTTTCCGTCATCCGCCGCCCCTTGTGACCTTGCCACAGGGGTGGTGCCCAGCGTGTCGTATGCCTGGCAGGCGCTTGGTTCTTTCCTGAAGAAATCCCTGTGGGGCTTCGGCCCAGCCCGCCGGCCACCCGGAGAGCCACATAAAGTGCAAGACCTCTAACTCCGTTGGCTTAATCACCTCCAAGACGGCCAAGATGGCCTCCACGATGCTTCCAAGACGGCCAAGATGGCCCCACGAGAGCCCAAGATAACCCCAATATGGCCTCCAAGACGACCCCAAGAAGCCTCCAAGACCGGCAAGATGGTCCAACAGAGCCCAAGACGGCCCAAGAAGCGCCCAAGAGGCCCCTAAGACGGCCGAAGAGACCTCCAAGAGGTCTTCGAGGAAGGCTCAAAGAGACCAACACCATTTATTTCTTCCAGGTGGTTAAAAGATTTCGGCAGTTGCTTCAAAAAGGCCTTGTGACGGATCAAGACGGCCGCTAGGATGGCCCCAGGACGGCCCAAGAGGCTCCCAAGGCGGCCCCCGAAGGGCCCAAGAGGTCTCCAAGACGCCCAATATGGCCTTCAAGATGACAATGCATTTCCGCAAGAAGGCCCCAAGACGGCCCAGGGAAGCTCCCAAGACGGCTTCCGACAATACCAAACGAAGAAGCCCCTAAAGGCCCCCAAGAGGCCCAAGGAGGCCTACAAAAGGCCTCCAAGAGGCCCCCAAGAAGCTCCCAGGATGCCCCAAGAATGACCCAAAAAGCTCCCAAGAGGTCTTCTCATCCTTTTCCTCCTCCTCCTCCTCCTCCTCCTGCTTTTTCCTCCCTCTCCTCATCCTCCTCTTCCTCCCCCGCGTGTTCCCTGAAGGGCTTCCACAACGGCTGGAGAAACGCATGGTCCAATAGCGTGGCCAAACTTTGCCGAAACGTTTGGCCACGCAGGCGCATCATAAAAGGCAAGGGCCCGTGGTGATTCGCCGTAGACGTCTTCGATACTTGTCCAAACCCTACGATACTCATTTGTTTTACCCGTCTCTCAGCAGTGCGGCTCTAAGAGACCATCTTCAAGAGCTTTCTTGTGGCGAAGGTCAATGGGTAACAACTTCTTCGTGAACAACAGGATGAGCCGCAACTTGAGCAACACCATATTACTCTATTATCGCCATCCTGTGCAACTCTGGTCGATTGCAACAGTCGTCAATTTTGTTCAGCAACAGCCGCTAGTAACGATGGATCTTTTGCCGATAGAAGCAACTGGTGTGACGGCCAGCAATGTGCTGGCCATCGTATTGTAGAAGGGCGCCCTGATGGAGGTCACTTTAAAGATGTTTGCGGAAGCGCTTGAGGTGAGGATCAGCCCCATGCCCACTAGATATAGTCTCATCGGGGCGATGGTTATCGCCATGATGAGCACGACCTTCCTGATGAAGATGCGCCAACTGAAGATCGGCGATCCCTATCCTACGGTAGATGAGGCTCATGACGCTGAGCTCCACGTTCTCACAGAATCTGTGCCCTATGACTTACGGCAGGCACCAGCCTCATCGCGCAGAGGATAGACACATCGTGGCGACGGCCTCAACGTGTCTCTCAGCAGCCCTTTCGGGTGAAGTGCGAGAGCATTGCAGGCGGCGGCGGCGGCGGTGCTCGACTGGAGGAGGAGGAGGAGGAGGAGGAGGAGGAGGAGGAGGAGGGGGAGGAGGAGGAGGAGGTGGAGGAGGAGGAGGAGGAGGTGGAGGAGGAGGAGGAGGAGGAGGAGGAGGAGGAGCCAGGACGAGGAGGAGGAGGAGGAGGAGGAGGAGATCCACGTGTCTGCATGTGTGAAGCTCGAGAGAGAGCCGCGGATGATGGATGGTGGCTGCCACGAGACAGAAGGGGAGAGGCAGCGCCGCGCAGGCCGCGCAGCCAGCACGCCGCGGGGCGCCCGCCCGCGCCCTCGCAGGCAGTGACCGCCTGGCAAACGGCGGTCCTCCTGTCCGCGGCGCGGCAAGTTCCCCTAAAAGCCCTAGAAAGATTATGACTGGGGCTTTCCTCCGGTATCATTTTGCATTCCGGCATGCACGGTCGGGCCGAGGTATACGATCGAGGTCGGCTCGGGGAGGCTATCCCAGGGCTCTTCGTTTTTGCTGGGCATTCTTTGTGCATTCCGGCATACACGGTTGGGCCGAGGTGTACGGTCGAGGTCGGTTTTGGGAGGATATCCCGGTGTTCTTCGTTTCTGCTGATACTCACGCAGAGAGGAGCAGGAGCAGCAGGAGCAGGAGCAGCAGGAGAAGGAGAACGAGGGCGACGACCACCGCGAGGGCGCCTGCGCCGCTTGTGCTGCTTCGGAGTCTCCCGGAGGGCCTCCGTGAGCCGCTCGTTGAGCTTCGACAGCTCCTGCTCAAGCTCCTGCAGCCGCCGCCTCTTCATCTTCGTCCTTCTCCTCCAATCGAAGATGAAAACGACGGTGCAGGTGATGGGTAGGATGATGATGGTGCTACTGATGATGATAACGGTAAGGATGATGATTATGATGATGATGGCGATCATGATGATGATGATGACGATGATGGTGACCATGGTGAGTGTGACGATAGTTACGGTGGTGATGATGCTGATGATGATAATGATGATGGTAGTGGTAGTGATGATGCTGACGATGTTGATTGTCTTTAGATGACGATGATGCTGCTGATGATGATGCTGCTGATGATGATGATGATCATGATGATGCTGATGATGCTGATGTTGATGATGGTAATGCTTGTGATTATGATTGTGATTTTTATGATGCTGTTGTTGTTGATGATGACGGTGGCGATGCCGACGATGATGATGCTGATGATGATGACTATGACGACGAGGAGGATGAGGATGAGGATGAGGATGAGGATGACGATGCTGCTGATGATGATGCTGCTGATGATGACGAGGATGGTGGTGGTCATGATGGTGATGATGCTGATGATGATGCCGAGGATGCTCAGTACTACTGCTACAACAACTACTACTACAACAACAACAACTACTACTACTACTACTATTACTTCTGCTAGTAGCACTGTAACAGCTATTATTTCATAATTACGATTGTGATCGTCATCATCATCATCACCATCACCACCATCACCATCACCATCACCATCACCATCACCATCACCATCACCATCACCATCACCATCATCATCATCATCATCATCATCATCATCATCATCATCATCATCATCATCATCACCATTGCGAGTATTATAACTCTTCTAACTAGTTTTCGAATTATTAGAACTCATTTTCTTCATGCTATCCTTCTCAGTGGTATTCTTATCCGTCGCCCCTCTTGCGGGGCCATGAGGCTGCGAGGCTCAGGCCTGCTGCTCCCTGCTCCAGTTGCAGGCTCCAGCTCCCAGTGTGCCAATTTCCCTTTGGGGGGAGAGCCCCGCACCGCCCGGCTACCACGCCCGGACCGCGCGCTCCGAATTCCCGAGGGGGCGCGGGACACACAAAAGTTCCTCAGAGCTGGGCGCGGCCGCCATGCAACAAAGCCTGGCACGGACGACGTCTTTTCCTGTCGAGGACGCGTCCAGTATCAGCAGGACGAGGTGCAGTGAAGGCTAGATACGCGGAAATACACGAGATTCGCGCCCCCGAGGCCACCAACTCCACTAAATCATATAATTCGTGCGCCCCCGAAACCGTAATCCTTTTGTGTGTGTATATATATATATGTATATTCAATATTCGCGTGCCCGAGGCCATAAACCCTTGCAGATTACGCCATATTCGCATTGCCGAGGCCAAGAATGCTCCAAGGCGCCCGAAGTTGGTTCCAAGACGGCCCAAGAGGGCCCCAAGCTGCCCCAAGAGCGCTCCAAGAGGCCCCCCGAGAGAGCCCCAAGAGGCCCGGCTTTTCTCGCCGACTCGCATCTTCGGCTTTCCGACGCTCCAAGACGGCTCAAGAAGCTCCCAAGACCGCCCCAACACAGCCCAAGAGGCCTCCAAGAGGGCCCCAAGACGGCCCAAGAGGGCCCTAAGATGGCCCAAGAAGCGCTCAAGACGGCCCCAGGGGGCCCCAACGGATTAATGGCGAGGATGTCGACGAATCTGATGACGGTGGTGATAACCATGCTGTTGGCGATGATGATGTTCATGATGGGGATGGGGATGATGATGATGCTGATGATGCTGCTGCTGATGCTGCTGCTGATGATGATGACGATGATGATGCTGCTGATGATGCTGCTGCTGATGATGCTGCTGATGATGATTGACGATTGGATCAGTTGTGCTTGCCGAGTGGCGTGGCATTTGTCCGCCCCCTGCCTGCGCCAATGGACACCGCGCGCCGTCGTCGACCATAGGCGCGCATCACCATCGGGCGGGGTAAGCGTCCCAGGGGCGATGAGGAGGGGAGGAAGTGGAGGAGGAACACGCAAACGCCACCAGCACGCCAGGACAACGAGCCCGGCAGCTCGTGCTCAACGTGGTCCTGCAGACAAGGGCCGCCATTCCTCCCCTCGTCTTATGTTGTTCCCACCGTACTTAAGGACCACATCCCAGAAATAATTTCGAGCACCCGGAAGAGTGTCGAACGAGTGTCGAAGCAGTGTCGGACGAGTGTCTCCCTGGGCCAGACACGTGAAAACCTTCGAGTTTCGCTACTTGTTTCTGGTGCCCGAATTTTTTCTGGTAATCATGGCTAAAGTAGGTTGGAACATCATAACCCTCGTCTTCCACCTCCTGTCCCGAAGACGAGGTCAGGACTTTCTGAGGTCCAGCTGTTCCGAGGGATTTATCGGGCACCGTGGCTGCTCCAGAGCGGCCCAGACTGCCCGAAAGCGTCCAGGGCACGCTCTGGAACGAATTCGTCCCTGTCCGAAACCAGCCCGAACGTGTTTGTAACACACACAGTGTGTGTTTTTGTTCCACAGTGTTGTTTCTTCTGTTTTTACAAACTGTTTTTTTGTAGTATTTGTTGTTGGTTGTGCCGTTTTGTGTATGTATGTATGTATATATATATATATATATATATGCATGTGTGTGTGTGTTGTGCTGTGTTGTTGTTGTCGTTGTCGTTGTTGTTGTTGTTGTTGTTGTTGTTGTTGTTGTTGTTGTTGTTGTTGTTGTTGTTGTTGTTGTTGTTGTGTGTGTGTTGTGTGTGTGTGTGTGTGTGTGTGTGTGTGAGCTTTTTTTCCACAGCTCCCTCCCCCTCTTCTTGGGCAGGCCACTGGAGCGAGTGTTCGGAGCGTCAGTCCCTCCCCACCGCTCCTCCGGTGCCCGGACAAAAAGGTGTCCACACCCAGGGCGGCACGACACTGTGGCATGATAGCAGCCACACCTGCGTGACGCCATTGCCTCGCACCCCTCCCCCCCGAACCCAAAGTTGAAGCGTCCACACTTTGTCCCTGGACCGCGGCCTGCCGCCCAACCCCGCCAACTTCGAGTTGGGGGGGAGGGGGCTCTACATATCCGATCGACGCGATGCCATGACGACTCGTCTTGGCGCGACAGGTGTGGACACTTTCTGTCCGCCCACCGTCCTGGTCCAGGTGCTGCGGGTGCGCCCTGCTCAGCACGGGTGCGCAATCGCGTCTGCCAGGGGAGCGAGGATTCGCGGGCAAGGTGGCCCAGGACGCCAGATGAGCCAGTCTCCAGAAGGGAGCGTCCACGACCTTTCCCATGCACTTCCTCTTCCTCCGCCCCCTCCTCCCTCAGGATCGACCCCTGGACCTCTCCTGGGCGAGCTCTTGCCAAAATCTCGAGGCGAATCCAGCCACGGCAGCGAGGGCGCCACCACCCAATCCTGGGCTCGAGCTCAGGCTAGGGCGAACTCGGGCTCGGGCTCGGGCGCAGGCGCGGGCTCGGGCGCGGACTCAGGCTCCGGCTCGTGCTCGAGCTCGGGCTCCCCTATCGGATGCCAAAGCAAATCCGCAAGACAGCCAGAGAGTTCCTGCTCCTCTCCGCCCCCGGCCCCTCGCGCCTCGCGCCTCTGCCTCGAGGTCGGGGTCCTGCCGTGCGGCGTCCTGCACGCGTAGCCCTGGCGCGGGTGGTGGGCTGGGGGCGGCGGGGCGGAGGGCGGTGGGCGGCGAGGCGGAAAAGCATGTCTTGCCCAGCCCTCCTGTGTGTTGGGTCCTCGGTTCTTCCTTCCTTCATCCTGCACGTCCCCCCCCTTCTCCTCTCCCATCCTCCTCGTATCTCGTAGCTGGTGGCATGCGTGCCAGCCTGACGCTGCCACCCTCCCTCCTCCTCCTCCTCCTCCTCCTCCTCCTCCTCCTCCTCCTCCTCCTCCTCTTATCCTCGCGGCCCGCCCTTAGCGGTCGTACCCGGGCCCGAGTCCCCTCCCCAGGCCCAGCCCTTAGAGGGCGCGGGGGGGGGGATATCCTGGAGGACGGAGCATTGCAGCCCTATGCCGCCGAAGGCTGGCGTGGCAGTGGAGCAGAATGCCATGGCGAATCTTACCGAATCCGCCTTCTGGCCCATCCCCACCCCTACAGTCGGGGCCTTGACCCAAGGAACCCTAAATAAGGAACGAGGCCCCTTTTTACCATAAGTTAAACTTCGATTTCCGATCGGAAACATAAGGCAAACCTGAGGCAAGCTGAGAAACACTTAAGGAACGCGGAGCCCATCCCCAACGAAAAGGGTTCCTTCTTCAGGGCCCCGACCGTACATCACCCCGTCGGGGTGCGCCTCTGCCCGTCGCCCGCATCTCCAGGAGGCGCGAGGGTCGTCTGGAGGCCGCGGCGGGCAGGCGGGCCAAGGCTGCGGCGACGTCAACATGGCCAGGACGGCGGCGACCGCATAGATCGGGGAGACGTAAGACTCGGGTACGGGGGACTCGGGTTGGCCCGACAGGGCCATCATAAAAATGACGAGGCCCAATCTGAAATTTGACGCGAGCTCCCGCTGCAGACACCCCACGAAAACTGGACCGTCAAAATCCAGGACGTGCTCGTCAAAAAAAGTCGGCAAACCCAAGTTCCGGCTTACTCGGGTCTTGCGTTTCCCCGAATAGAGGCGGCGACCGTTTGGATCGCCAGTGCGCCCTGAGCGCAAATTCGACCAGAACCAAAGCACTGGCGTGCAGCCGCCTGCCGGGCGGTACATCCGCGGCGGGGGGTGCTGTTAGACAACGCTCTGCGCCGACGTATGCTTGCGAGCGTGGGGGGCCAAGACGCCCTGGGCGCAACTAGTTGTATCGACATGTATTTTGACCGGCGGTCGAACGACGGTCATCGCTCTACAGACGAGCACGCGCCCACCTGTTGCCCCACGGGTAGCGCTCCGCCTTGCTGTGGAGGAGGCTTTCCTCTATCACCCGCAGGCCGGCGATCAGTCCCGCTGGCGAGCTGCCCAACCGTCACCCCTGGAGTGCTGTGGAGCAGGTCCCCCAGTCACCCATAGGCCGGCGATCAGTCCTGCTGGGGAGCCAACCAACCGTCACCCCTAGAGTGGCGACGAACCCGCGTGGAGCAGGGCTCCCTTGTCACCCTTCAGGTGGAAGGGTGCCCAACTGTGGACAGGCTCCACCCAGAAATCGCCACGGTAGCGGTCGGCTATCCTGTGGAGCAGGTCCCTCGTGGCATCTTACAGCGGAGACATCGGCGGCAGTGGAGGGGGTCCGCCCCGTCCACCTTTGGGGGGACGATCCGGCCTGCCTGAGAGCTGCCTACCCGTGTCACCCCTGGGGTGGCGATCCGACCTGCGATGGCGCAGGTCCCACTTTGTTAACCCTAAGGTGGGGTCCAGGCGTGCTGCAGAGCAAATCTCCATGAGGCTCTGATGCGAAGCGGGTCCCTCCCCCGTCACCGCCAGGATGGCGACCCTCCCTGCGGTGTAGCAGGCGCACATGTCCCAACTAGGGTAGCAAGCCGTCCTGCCTTGTGGCCCCCGGTGAACTGCCCCGGGCCCCCCCCCCTACAAGGATAGGGAGCCATCGTGTGACGCTATTCTGGGGATGCCAGCCCATCCTCTGATCAGGTGGCGAGACACGCATCATGAAATATCACTAGGAGGCGATAAGGGGCTATCGTACAACATCCCCCGCCAAACCGAATGTGTCGAACAGAGGTGGCTGTCTCGAGGTATGCTGACCACGCATACCATCCACCGACACCAGGTGCCAACAACAGTCCCTGCATAGGCGCAGGGACCAGAAGGCTTGTCATTCAACCTTCACGAGCACCTCCACAGGGTCATGAGTACCCTCAAAGGAATTCGCACTACACTGCAATCCTCCTCCTCCTCCTCCTCCTCCTCCTCCTCCTCCTCCTCCTCCTCCTCCTCTTACACCTCCTCGGTGGGCGACGAGGCGGACGGGCTTTTTTCCCAGGACGCCAGAGAGAGAGAGAGAGAGAGAGAGAAAAAAAAAAAGAGATGACAACTGCCGCTGCTGTCCCCAATTACGCTTCGTGCGAATACGAACAATCGTCAAGGCGGCCCTCCCAGCCGACAGAACCTGACAATAGTATCTTGTAGTCCAACTGAGAGCTTC